>PVJA010037257.1:0-20512 GCA_004027025.1 Myocastor coypus
TGGGAGAGTTTTGGAAGGTTTGAATGCTTTCCGCTCCTTAACATCTTAAGTATACAAACTATTTAATAATAGTTTACTTTTTCCTTTTTAAGCAATTGTCACCAGTTTGTGTCCCACACCACCCCTGCCCTTTTGAGGTTTCATTTTGTTTTGCTTGTTTTTTTTTTTTTTTGTGGTGCTAATTATGAAAATCAGGGCCTCCAGCAAGCTAATCAAGTGCTGTACCACTGGGCTTGACTCCCAACCTGGTCTATCTACTTCTGAGAAAAGTGGCCCAAATGCTGGACAGCAGACCCACTGTTGGACCCTGGGAGTGACAGTCACCCTGCTCTTAGCTAGGAAGGCTGAGAGGCCTCCTGCTCGCAAGAGGGATGTGTATGCAGCCTCCTGATCATTCCTGCTTCTCAGTTACACTGACCCTCTGGCCATGCATGTCACTTAAGCCATGTGCATGAGGATGAGGACTCAGTGCTTGGACCCTCCTCACCCCAACCAAAGCTGGGCAGCAAGAAGCCCGTGGAGTCAGTATCACCCAATCCCTGTTCATTTCTGTAGAGTCCAAAGGGAGGACATGTGAAACTTCAGTGTTTTGTGGACACATTTCAGAAAAGAAAATAGTGGCAGGGGCCCGGTGGGATGGCTCAGTGGTCTAAAGCGCCTGCTTGGGAAAGCTTGGGTGGCTTCAGGGACTATGGTTCCATCCCCGGCACCAAATGCTGCGCCAGCCCTGCCCTTAGGCCGTGGGCTGAGCCGACCATAAAATGAGTGAATAAACAAATAAGGGTTCTGAAACAAGAAAATAAATAAATAAATAAATAAGAAAATAGTGGCAAACTATGAAAATGAAGAAGTTACCTTTAGAAAGAGGTGGTTAGTAGGCATGGTAGGGACACCTAACTGGGAGTCATTGGTACCTCTTCCAAATGGCAAGCATGGCACCTGGAGAAAATACAAGAAAAAATGGTCAGGGCCAGCCTGGTAACTCAGAGGACTAAAGCACCTGTTTAGGCAGAAGCAGGGGCTGGCATTTGATCCCCGGCATGCTGTGCTGGCCCCACCACTTGACTAAGACTGGGCGTGGTGGTGCGTCCAAATGTTGTAATCCCAACATTTGGGAGGCTGAAAACAGGAGAATCTCTACCAGTCCAGCCTATGTAGTGAGACCCTGTAGACCCCATACTAAATACAGAAAAAAAAAAAAGTGGTCATGTGGGGGGAGTCTTTTCCTGTTGTTGAAAACATTTTTTACATACATAAAATACATTTTGTATGCAAATAGAAGAAAAACAGCTATTAGTATGTTCCAGTTTGAATACTGGATGGATGGTATATTTGACGCAATAGACGTTCCTTGTCACATGCAGAGGTGAACTCTAGTTCTTTATCTTGGTCGAGTTGGCAGCCCTCATTATCTGAGTGTGGTGTATGCAAGAGCCTAATAGAGTGGCATAAGCCATATGGAAGACAGATGGAGGAAAATGAGAAGGGATTGCAGTAAAAGTATACAGTGGTGTTTTTATGTTCTTGAGTGTCCCTTTTAGTGAGGTGGAGCCATATGGGGCCTAGTGCAGCCATCTGGTAGCCCCACCACATGGTCTTGGTAGCTACGAGGAGGAAAGGGTGCCTGGGAAGAAACCAGTGGCCTGGAAGCTGGGATTCGCCTGTTCTGGATTCTTACACCCTGCATTCCTATACTCACCAGAGGCTGGGAAGGGCAGCCACCCAGGACATGTGTTTCCCCATCTCTTTCTCATAAAAGTCACTTGGCTGTGAAAGTGTAGGAAAGGCCCCAGTAAATGGAGGCAGGTTGATGTAATTACTAATTCGTGTATCATGGAAGTGGAAAAAATGTACTGAATTGAATGGAATGGAAAGCAGTACGTTAGGGTTTTGAGATAAAGCATTTATTTATGTTGGTAATTGAATCAAGAATGGAACAGAAACAATTAAGCAATTCATGCAGTATTCTATCACCAAGTCAAGCTGAGTTTAAAAGCAAAAGTAATTCAGAGATGCTTAAAGTATACTACTGATGATTTTTCTAAGTGTTTTGATCTAGGCACTCCTACACTTTTTTGAGGAGTGGGTATCCAACCCAGAGGCAGTCTACCACTGAGCTACATCCTCCTAAAGAGAAGAAGACTGGAGGGTGCTGATCAGGGCCAAATAAATCAAGTGCTTGTGTCTTCCAGTGCTGCCAGCTTTGAAATCTTCATTAATCTGTGATAACCTCCCTCTGTTTACTAAATTGACAGTAGAACTCCCAAGTAGTAAACAGTAATGAAATTCATCACAATCTAAATTTTTAAACATTTTCTTCTCTTTGTCCCATAGTTCTTCCTTCTGTAAAATGGAAAAGACTAAGTCCACAAATTGAAATTTTATTTGTGATCATAGCAAGCGACTGAGGTGGTTTTCGAAGATTTTCTTTGAAGGCTGAGGTTCTGACTTGAAACATTCTTAAAAGGTAGAGGAAAATCAAGTAGCTTTTGCAGCCCGATGTTTCATCTTTCACCTTCCCAGAAGTAGGGCAGACACCACTGGGTAGTCCCAGCTTGGGAGAATTACAAGGAAAGCAGGAGGGGTGGGGGAGAGAAGGTGTGAGTGGAGGGATGAGACGAGGCAAAGGTGAGCCCAGCTGCCCAGCCACGCTGCCCACCCGCGCTGCCCTCCTGCGCTGCCCTCCCGTGCTCCCTAGTGGCCCTGCTCCTATTTCAACCTTTCGCCTCCTTGAGGAGAACAAGTATGCTTGGCTTAGAGATCTTCTGGAATAAATAGTCATTCCTGTTTCAAAGCGAGGGCACGGGGCACTCTCTGAAAGACTGTATAGAGAACGACCTTGATATTAGCTTTTCTTTCTGAATCTGTGTTATCCTGTGCTTAACTTAGGAAAAGCACAAGAGAAAATGTGCTATTCTCTATTTCCTTATTGCCATTTCCTAATTCTTTACTCATTTTTTTTTTTTTTTTTAAGAAAATACATTTAGGATGACAGGTTTCCAGAAAAAAACAAGAGAACAGGCTGGTGGGAGTAGGCAAAGCCTGCTAACGGTTCTCATTAGTCCTGACCTGATTTCTTTAAGGTATAGCTGCTTTTTTTTTCTTTTTTAATTTCATGAGGTTATTGTACCATGTATTCCAGTATCCCTCAGCAGGAATGTGTGTGCAGCCTTGCCCACTTCATGGGTGTCTCCGTGTTAGTGGCTCGCTTTCAGCGGAACGCAGTAGGCGGAGTGTGTGGTGGAGGCGAGCCCTTTTCTGTTGCACACAGGCTGTAGCTGGGAGTGTGCCTGCTCTGTGGTGCTAGGGGCTCACTGGACCAGCAGAGTTTAGAAGGTCATGAGTATGTCCCTTGTGCAAGCCTGAGTAAAGCTGGAATACTCACCTTGCTTTCTGTTGCCATTTTATCTTCACCCCATGAGCACTACGCCTATCACATGGCTTTGATATGTTATTTTTATGGAGAAAAACCGAGAACGCTTTTCTTGTAATCACTGGGATGATAGAACACAACTTAGGCGACCGCTTTCCATGCTTACCTGGCTTTGTAGGGCTTGGGGAATGGTACAGGTGTCTCAGTTTCTGGACTTCCTCTCCAGGGCTGACATCCAGTCCCTTGTCTACTGGTTCCTGGCTGGGAGCCTCTAGAGCAGGGGTGGTGAATCCATGGCATGCATATTGTTTGTTCTTCTCTTAAGACGAAATGTGTTAATGTGTGAATTGTCTTTTGTGTTGGCAGTTTGTCATAAATGAGTAGATTTGGGTTTGCATTTGCCATCATTGCTCCAGACCCAGAATTTTGAGCTTCTCAGACTGCTTCAGTAGCTTTTCTCTCTAGTTTTGAAAAACGGACATAATCAGAGGGAATAGAGAGGGTGCACAGATAGCTGTTTGATTTCTCAATACTTCCACTAACAGGACCGACGGGATGGCTCAGTCGTCTAAAGCGCCTGCTTGGGAGAACTTAGGCGGCTTCAGGGACCACGGTTCAATCCCCAGCACCACATGCTGCGCCAGCCCTGCCCTCGGAGCGGGCTGAGCCAGCCATAAAAATGAGTGAATAAGCAAGGGTTCTGAAACAAGAAAAATATAAATAAATAAAATAAAAAATTCTTAAAAAAAAAAAAAAAAAAGACTTCCACTAAGAAGGTAATGATACTATGCACAAAACTCATTTGAATCTTTTAAGGGATTCTGTTGCCCTACAAAAGTATCTGAGTGGTCCTTGGGTCTCATGGCTGAAGATGCTTCCTTCAGCGAAAAATAACGTTTTCAGGCAGGAGAAAATACACATAAATAGAGTACAAATGCCCTCAAATGATCTTTTCAAAAAGCCTTGAGACCCACATCACAGCTTCATTAATAAGCCTGAGGCCTCCAGTGAGTCATAAATGAGATAATCTCTGATATGCCCTTCATCAATAAAACTGATTGCTTTAAAAGCTCGGTATTCTCTTTTCTTTCAGAATATTTCACAGCAACAAAATTCTGGATCTGAGGGAGATGCTAGAATACCTACAGATGCCCTTCAGAATCTTGAGGTCACTTTAGGCTGATAGCACCACCTCAAAGCCATTGTCCAAGGAATCTGGAAATTATCCCAGACTTCTTTTTTACCTTAGAGTGCTGCTGCACCAGCTCCCACCACATGGAGCAGTTAGACCAATGAGGGAGTCTTAAGATCACTTGGAATCCTAAACTCAGTGGCCTCATGTGATGGTGATTTAAGTGTGTTTGTATATAACCTTGTGAAATGGGAAACTTTTACAGTTCCTTTGAGAAATTATGCTGCAACGTTTCCAAGAAACAGCTTTGATTTATCAGCTCCTAGTAAAATCCATTTGCAGAGTTTTATTACTAAGTCATTTTGGGATATTCACAAATAGGCTGTTGTAGAAAAAAAGCTGCAATTTTCCCCTGTGATGAAATATGCCACATCATATCTGTTTTACTAGCTTTCCTTTTGTAGTCTCGTGTGTGTGTGTGTGTGTGTGTGTGTGTGTGTGTGTGTGTGTGTGTGTGTGTGTAACCCAGAATAGAATTCAGTCCCTTGTGCTTACCAGGAAAGCACTTATTCTACTGAGCTGTCTCCCCAGCTCCCTTCTATAATCTCTTAGCTTTTAAATTTACAGACTGGGGCTGGGGAGATAGCTCTGTGGCACAAGTGCCTGCCTGGCAAGTGCAATGTTGTGAATTTGAACCCCAGTCCTGCAAAATAAATATATATATATATATACATACTGTCTCACCCTGCCCTCCTGCAGTTGCCTGAGCTTGCCTAAGCAGATACTTCAGACCACTGAGCCATCTTGCTGGCCCCACAGATGTGTGTGTGCATGTGTATATGTGCATGTGTGAAGGAATACCTCATAAAAATTTAAGTTCTTTTTTTACTTGCTACTGTGTAGGTACTGTTTTAAATGCTCATAATACAATTAAAAATACAATAGACAAATTTTTTGTCTTTATCTTCTGGAGGAGGAAATTGCAGTGAAAGAGAATAAATAGAAAATACTGAATACTCAACAACAGGTGCTAAGTAGCTAATGTCATTAGTACAGGCACTATACCTGTGTGTCTTTAATAAATAAGTAAGCTAGTAGATACTTTAATGTGTTTAAAGTATTTTAAGGCCAGGCATGTTGGTGCATGCCTGTAATCCCAGCATTCAGGAAGCTTGGGATTGTGGCAAATTTGAGGCCAGCCTGGTCTACAAAATGAGCTCAGGGCTAGCCTGAACTGCATAGTAAGACCCTGTCTTAAAAGAACAACAACAACAAAAAAAGTGTTTTAAGAATTAACATTAAACAAGGTCTGTAGCCATCCAAAAAAGGCTTTTAAAGAAATAAAGCTTAAAATAAAGAAATTTGAAGTACATGAATTTACCCTGGAGTGGTAAATAGCTGCTCTTAAGCTCGCTATTCTAAGGAGCTCATCTGCCTCCATGGAAATGTTGCATGAGGCTATTAGCTTTTTACCATCTTTAATGGTGGAAATAGGTTTCTCTAAGACAACTAACTAGAGCAAGAGGCCCCTTGATGTCTTTTTCAGCTTTACAAAACTGGCACTCCTAAATATTAGGTTAATTTTGTTTACAATCAAACTAATAAAGCAAATGAACAGAAGACTAAATGAGCACAAATTCCAGCTACTGCGGCTGTGCCTCAGATGCAAATGAAGAGCCGTCTTTCTCTACATAGAGGAAAGTCACAGGCTGGCTCTCCACAGTGCCAGTAAAAGTCCCTAAAGTGGCATCAAGAGAGAACTGGGAGCAGAAGAGCTCACACTGGGATATGACTTCTGTTCTGCTCAGTTGTGTGTGTGGTGTGGTTTCTGTTTGGTTCAGGGTTTGGGCAGTTCTTTTCACTTCTCTCCTAATTACCAGTGTGGAGAATGTAATGTATTTATCAACCATGACTGAAGTGTTGGAGGACTTTAGAAATTCATGTGGACAGAGTGATGAGATCGTTAGAACTGGGTGGAAGTTTTCTTCTCAGTTGCTTCATTTACAGAAGCTGAGGCTTTTGAACACATGTCTGAAGCCCTTCCAGGCCAGAGAACCAGGGTTTAAAAATGACTCCAGACAACAATTCACTTATCCAGCCTTATCCTATTAGATAGACTTTTTGCAGAGTAATTGTCCCCTGTAATGGACTTATATGGTGAGGTAGAAGTAAATTAAATTGCTTCTGTGATTGAATGAATGCTTGAATCTGGAAATGAACTCAGATATACTTCTGGCTTCATCCCGAAGATCCTTTTTGTTAGAGACTGAAATCATAGGTGAAAGGCAGAAATGAAATAAAATCCTGCCATTTAATTCAGGCTGTTGACCCCAAGTGGGTTGTTTCACTGCTCACCATGAGTAATCTAATCTCCAACACCGAGACCTGCTTCTTGGCTTCCAGCTGTGTGCAGACTGGCCCCTGGGCCAGCTAACAGCTTGGAAATGTTAGGAAAAATGGGAGAGGGAGACAGATCTTGGTTCCAGCTGATACTGTGTCAGACCACTCAAATGCAAAGGGATTGAAAATCAGATTTATCTGTGGATTTTCATCTAAGGCACTCATCTTCTAAGCTGACCTGTTCACTCCACCTTTGAACATGCAGTGTTACGTACGGTAACAAGGGAACTGATGCTTTTACACTGGAGTAGATTGTGGGTTAATTAATGCCCTTGCTGGTAATGAAGCAAGGTGAAATGAAGTGAGACTGAGCCGAAGCGTAAGATTGTTAACGTACACTGACTAATAATAGAAATGTGGAAGTTTTCATTACAACATAACCAATGGGCAAAGGAGGATGTCTAAAGAATAGGGGTATAATAAAGAGGTCTGCAGTATTTATTTCAGGGAGATAATGCCTATTTAAAATGAGAATGGAGTACTAGGATCCATTTTATAAAATTGTATTATTTTCATGTTTATTCCATGTGTGAACTATAGCTTATGATTAAAATTTTAATTTAGATATTGTGACTCACGTCACATGAAAAGCTATAAGAAGTTTTATAGTTTTCTAGGGAGTCTCCACTTTTAGTGCAATGTTGTCTATACTGTAATTACCCATAATTTGCAAGGAATTATGTAAAGAAAAACTGTTGTATTATATTTAATGGTAAGACTTTTTCATTTTCTAACCTTGTTTATTCATTGTTTACTATTGTATAAACATGAGTGTTTACACTTCTTTCTTCAGCAGTGGGGATGAATCCAGGGCTGTCTCACTCAGTTACACTCCCACCCCACTCCCTTTTTATTTTAAGACAAGGTCTTGCCAAGTTGCCCATGCTGGGGTAGAATTTGCAAATCCTCCTGCCTCAGCCTCTCAGAGTGTTAGTATTATAAGCATGCACCAGCACACTCAACTGTGTATGTATATACACTAGTAAAGAAAACATCAGGTAATTAAAATTATAAAATTTAATAAAAGGGGAATTACAGTGGTCTCAACAGATACGCCCTGTGCTGTTAAAAAGTGACTTTTACAGTTGACTTTGTGAAAGAAAAGTTCAGATTAAGCCCAGAGCACACTGGAACAAACTGAGTATTGTAAGTCTATAGGAAATTAATTTCCAGAGGATCTGAAGATAAGAAACAGAAAATGGGATATAGGAGGGGAGATAATTGAATTAGAAATGACATCTTAACTTTCCTGACTCTTAATGATTATGGCAAAGTTGGGCATCCCAAGGGTTTACCAGCTTTTTCCTATTTATGGTCATGGTGAAGCCCTTCTCTTCTTATTTTATTTGTTCAAGTTGATTGGTAAATTTTAGGTATGCATAATGATCACATTCATTATAGGGATTCTGTACCTGCACATGATTTAACTTGACTTTTTTTTTTAACCTTTGTCTTAGCCTAGAACGGAGATGGCGAGCCTTTTGTAGACCTAGCCAACTATTGTAGTTACTTTCCTCATTGCTGAGGCAAAATACCCAACACCCACAAGTTAAGGGAGGAAAGGTTTATTCAGCTCACAGTTTGTGGAGGTTTCAGTCCATAGTTGGCGGGTTCTAGGGCAGGGTAGCAGGTGGCAGAGGAGTAATAGTTGATGGTGACAGAAAACAGTACAAACAAGGAGAGCGAGCCAAGCCTCTCTGTGTCCCCTATATTGTATCCTGTCCGACAGGCTTAGGATGGTGTCAGTCCAATCAGTGGGCTGATCCAGCACTCACCCCCTTTTAATCCTAGCATCTGAATTGAGCGTTCAACCATGAGTCAATCTCATGCTCTGGACTCATCCACCTCCAAAATGCCCCATCTAAAACTGCATGAGGCTTTGAGGGGACCTCTAGACACAAACCATGGCACAGACCGCACCCCAGACCCACTTCCTTATCACCAAGTGCCAACTGTGCAATTAAACCCAAACACTGAGGTTTTAGTTTAGGAAAAAAACTTATACACTTGACTTGTGTGCCATCAGGGAAGGCCCTGTGTACCCACTGTGCCACATGTGCCATAGGTTTGCCACCCATGTCCCAGAGGCTGAAGGAGAGCTAGCCTAAAAGTTTCCTTTGCACTGTGTTCCAAATGAAACACACATGTGATCCCTTGGATCCAAAAAGTTAGTCACAGGGGTGACCTCAGCCCCTGACCCCTGGCTACCCTGTGTAAACTGCAGCCAGTATGGGGTTTCTTTTGTTTGCATTTGCACATTTCATTTGCTTTAATTACATTTATTTGCTTCACTTGAGCTCCACCCAAGCACCTAACTTAATACTCCTCTTTTCAGATAGACTTCCATGGGGAACCTTAGTTATTTCTCTTTTTGGCTTTTTGTTTGTTTGTTTGCTTGCTTGCTTGATTGATTGATTAATTTCTCATCTTATAGTTTAGTAAATTTCTAGTTTTCTGAAATGACTGGAAAACAAATTATTACAAGAAAATATTCTGGTATGCTGGGAGTTGCCATAAGTATGTACATGAGTTGTCAGTTTCAAGAGTCAAAATATATAACATAACCTATTTTCAAATATAAAACCTAGTGGTTCTATCTGGTAAGTCACAAATCTCATGTAGAATTTTAATGTTCTAATTACAGTCCTCAGTTTTGGTATTACAGTACATAACTAAGACTGGCTTGAATCCATAGTCTACTAGTCTACTTAACATAAAATAAGAATTGCTTTTGACTAGCAAATCCTTGCATAACTTGTTAATTTTTTAATGAAAACAAACAATACAGATAAAAGCTTAATTTTCTCCATGTCTGCTGTGACATACCTTAAGAACGAAGGTAACTTCTGTTATTTTTCTGTCAGTAGCTCTTTGAAAAAATAATCTCCACAGCACAGTTTCTCTGTTATGTTAGTGCTAACCAGAGTTGTTCTTTTATGTGTTTGTTCTGTTTTGTTTTGTTTTTGTAGTGTGGGAGAGGAACTCAGGACCTTGCACTTGCCAGGCAGGCACTCATGCCACTGAGCTATCTCCCCAGCCCAGGTTGTTTTCTTAAAAGGAGAATTCTGCTCTCAAATCTTAAAATTGTTTAGCCTCATTTTCCCAGTATCTTTGGGGTCTGCTTGCAAAGTTAATGTTGAGCTGTAGTAGAAATAACACGTGACTTAGCCCAAGTCCAGCTGTATTTCCAGGAGCTCATTTCAATTAGTGATAAAAATCCAGCCTTTCTGGAGCAGCAGATTGAAAAGCACAGGCGACACTGAAATTCACAGACACCAGATCCTGCCTGTGGCAGGAGTGAGTCTGACAACCCAATAAACAGTCTTAGCGCAACCACAGTTTCCCCGTAACAGTCATTTCAGTAATTTGGAACTGGAATTGCAGGAATGGAAGGCTGGGACTACATAGCTCAGTGGTGGAATGCTTCTGTAACATGGGCGAGGCCCTAGGTTCAGTCCTAAGAACCACTCACACACAAACACACATACACAGATTATTTGCAACTTTCTGACAAGGTCAAATGTTAATTTTTGCCTCCCGCCCCCCTTCCTCCTCCTCCTCACGCCCCTTCCCCTATCTTAGCAGGTATTCTGTCATCTCCCCAGACCACAGATGGATTTAAAGGGAGATTATCATCTGTTATTGATGAATTTTAAAATGTTTGTGACATTTACTTTAAGATTTAGCATTCTATCAGAAATTGGAGAGCTAGTGTGGTGTGTGTGTGTGTGCATGTGTGCAAGTACCTTTTCAGACACACCCTAATAAATGAGAAGCAGGACTATTAGCTGATGGCAGTTTGTAATTATAATCACCTCATGCTCATTTCCATGTCTCAATCAAATTAGCGCTTCATTTAAAGGGTGTAATGTCGCAGAGCTGCTACAACTGACAAGCGCATATCTACAAGGAATGCCCGCTGTGTGGGACAATTTCTGCTTTGCCTGCAGCTCTCCTTGTGCTTGTCCTCCTCTCTCTGGGCTGTCTCTCTAGCCCCCTCCCCATTTCCCAGGACTGTCCTTTTCTGCCCTGGGCTTCCTTACTGTACAGTTGAAACCATTGTTTTCATTCTGTCCATAGTTTTTTTGTCTCCTACTTAAGGCTGCTACTAGACTGGAAGTTGTTCCCCCAAATCTTAGAAGTAAATATGAAATTAGACATTATTCAATATGGGTGGATTGCTCACATGGAAAACTGAAGAAGCAAACAAACAAATGAGAACATAACTTATGTTGTCATAATCCTTCTTCCCTTCCTGTCTTTCTTCTTTAGTTTCTCTTTCTTTCTTTCCTTTGGAACTACTGCTGGCTGAACCATTGAATCCAGGGCCTTCACACTAAACCATATCCCTTTTCCTTTTTTATTTTGAGACAGGGTCTTGCTGACTTGCTAAATTGCCCCAACCTGGCTTGAACTTGCAGTTTTCCCACCACAGCCTCACGATGTGCTTAGATGACAGACATGTGCCTCAGTGCCTGGCCATAGTTTTCCTTTGCATAAGAGGCTTATAGTTTTCATGAATCCAGAGTCATGCCATGTTTTTTTTTTGTTTTGTTTTGTTTTGTTTTTTTTGTCTTTTTGAGACAGGGTCTCGCTATGCAGTTGAGGCTGGCCTTGAGCTCACTTTTGTAGCTCAGGCTGGTCTTGAACTCGCACCAATCCTCCTGTCTCAGCCTCCCAAGTGCTAGGATTATAGGCGTGAGCCACCACTCCCGGCTAATGCCATGTTTTTTTTTTTTTTGTCTTTGTTTTTTTTGAGACAGGGTCTCACTATGCAGTTGAGGCTGGTCCTGAGCTCACTTTTGTAGCCCAGGCTGGTCTCGAACTCGCACCAATCCTCCTGCCTCAGCCTCCCGAGTGCTAGGAAATGCCATGTTTTTTATGAAGAAAAAAAAGGATAGAGGAGCAGCTTCGTTGCAGAGCACATGTTTAGCATGCTCAAGCTCCTGGCTTTTAATCCCCATTCTCTGCCTACCCTACCACCCCAGTAAAGAACAAAGTATGATCTTTTGTCCTAACTTTCAATCTTCTCTCATGAGTTAGACATAAAAAGTATGACATCTTAGGTCTTAGTTCAATTTGATCTGAATTTGAGGCATTGCAATTTTTTTAAAGCTATTTTTCACTTTTGCTCATGACATGCAGAACAATTTAAGCAAGCGCAGATTCTGACGCTGGCTGGTGTGCTGGGCACTGTTAAGAGTCATGGTGGTTGGCGTGACTTAGTGGTCTCCTGGGGGCGATGTTTGCTCTTTCAAAAACCAAAGACATGCAAGGCAAACATGACTTCAGCACATTTGACAAAGCCACAGTGCTGAGGTCAGGATAAATTCACTGCACGTCTCTGTCTTTCCATGTGCTTTTCCTGCTTTTAATAATTAAGAAGCAGATTATATTCCTGATCATATGCTTAAACCTGTGAAGCTTTTCAGAGTAAATTTTTCTTATTAGCATGGCTGCAGATGGTAGAAGGACTCCAGTGGTCATTTATACGTGGTACGAATGTGTTCCTCTCTCAGGTGAAGTGAGTAGGAAGAAATGCAGCCTCAAATGGTAAAGTCACTCTGAGATCAGCCACAACTAAGACCCTTGCCAGCTCTCTGCCCTGCTCCCGTGCCCTAGAGCAGTGGTGGGAAACCATGACACAGGGGCCACCCCTGGGCCCCTCATCACGGAAAGCTCTAAAAGGTGCTTCACCCCCACCCTGGAGTCAGCCTGTTGTCTCTCTGCATGGGGCAGTCGCAGTACCCCTCTCCCTGCAGAGCAGAGGGAGGCATGAGCACACCTGTTCGTCATATCTCACACAAGTCCTCTGCTTTTATCTCATGGGCCAAACAGTCTGTGGCAATGTCTAGCTAGCAGTGAAGTTAGAAAATGTGCTGCTTTAATTTGACTTTGAAATATCCAGGGAGAGCCAGGCACGAGGGTGCAGGCCCGTAATCCCAGCCAAGCTCAGGGCACAGAAGCTCTGTGCCCCTTCAGACCTCATCCTGCGCAGCCTTCTGTCCTCTGAACTTTCATCCTTCATGTTCATTTTGTAAGGAACCAGGAAGTAATCCCTATGTTTTATGAACTGTTACAGGAATTATCGGGCCTGAGGAAGGTTTTATGAAACCCCCAATTTATAGCCATTGCTGTAGAAGCACAGGTGCCAACCCCAGACTTTTGGGTGGTCTTATGGCAGTGAGCCCTTACCTGTGCGGTGTGTTCCAGCTCTAGGGAGTCACTGTTCAGAATTCTTCTGTAGGGCACCAAGTTGGTGTACTATCTAAAAGGTTTTATTTTTATTATGTCATAGTTGGTATTCTTGGTGATATTGCTGAGTTCATGTTTCCATTACATGTCTATAAAGTATGTGGCTTTAATAGTAAAAAAAAAAAAAAAAAAAAAAAAAAAAAAAAAAAAAAAAAAAAAAAAAAAAAAAAAAAAAAAAAAAAAAAAAAAAAAAAACCCTTAAGGATGTTTCGATAGCACATTTCTTTTAAAACCAGAGAAAAAGAGGTTGAGGGAGTAGCTCAGCAGTAGAACATGAGCTTATTTGTGGCCTTGGCTTCAGTCTGTAGCATCAAAAAACAAAACAAACAAAAAATACCAAACATATTAGAGCCATTTAAAACAGGCATTTTTATGAATATCGTTAGCATTAGAATAGTAAAATGCACACTCATGCACACACACACACACACACACACACACATGTATAGACCTTCTGTCCACCAAAAAAGGAGCAAAAAACATGTTCAGTGACCTGTTTACCCAGGTGTAGGCTGGCAGGCCTGGACTACAGTGGAGATGAAAGACCATCCAAGCTGTGAAAGCAAGTTAGTTCTTTTGATTTATGAAAGAATGAACAAATAGTTATTGTGACTAATGATTTTCAGTACCTGTAATGTTTACTTTGGAGATATTTATTCAGAAGGAAAGTTTAAGATTTAGTTTTGTGAAATTTTTGAAAAAATTCTGCCCTAATATTTCAGTTTTTTAATATCTAATTGGCCATTAAAACATTAGAAAACTATGTACCATCTTTAATTCTTCCATGTGATCATCAATTTTAACTTTACAAAAGCGAATTGGCCACTCCTTTATGTTTTTTCTGGTCAAGCATTCCACAAAACAGTCAGGAAAATAAAAATGAAATATGGTTTGAATAGAAATAAAGCAACTCTATTAGGCTGGTGCTTGAGGCAAATCAACTGCCTAGGGGCATCATTGGTGATTTAAGGACAATTAAAAGACTTAATTCAATTGAGCCCTTTGGGGCATGCCTATAAGTACAGCACCCTGGAATGCCAAGGCAGGAGGAATAAAAAAATATGACTCCCTTTGAAAGCTTAATGACTTAGTGAGACCATGTCTCAAAACAAGACACAAAAATGAGCTAAGGATGTCGTTCAGTGTGAAGACTATGTGTGGGTTCAGTCCCAGTACTACAAAAACAAAACAAGACCCCATTCCTATGAGTCTTTCCCTTTCAGAACATGGGGATTCCATGCCATTCCTACATGCCCTCCCATAATGCGCTACATGGCCTCTCCATCGGCACCCTCAGGAGAGCAAAGCACAGTGCAGAGGCAGAGAGAGGGGGCTTAGCCAGCCTGGGGACTTGGACCTCTCCTACCGTGACTTTGCTAAGGAGCTTTGGGTTGTTGGTTAGTCACCTTTTCACCTGCCCACCCTGAAAAAGAACTTGAGACTCACCTCATGGGATGAGTGTAAGGATTTTGCATCCTAGCACCAACATCCAGTGTGTGGCCAATGAGGGGCCTGCAGCAGTAGGTCGTTGTCAGATGAAGTGGCTGCTGTTGTTTTCCGTCCACCTCTTTTCCTCATTGCACAGTGGAGCCACTGCTGTCCTGCTGATGAGGAGCAGGAAGGTGTGGTTAGGAGCAAATGTGAGCTCTCTAGACTAAAGCTCTTGGGGGTAAGGGGTGGGCAAGGCTTGTGGGGAAGCAGCTGTGGAGCCTTTCTCCTTCACAGCAGAGGAAAATTCAGCCTGAGGCTTGTGGGCTTTTAATTATATCACCAACCAAGTTTGCAAACCTTGCAAATAACTGTGTGACTTCACAGGAGAAACCATGTGCTCAACCTTGAGTAACAGGAGTTCAGAAAATGGCTGCTGACTCTGTGTGTGTGTGTGTGTGTGTGTGTGTGTGTGTGTGTGTGTGTGTGTGTGTAAGCAGTTGTGTGTTATTCCAAAGGACCCAAATGACTGCTTTGTAAAGCAGAGCGCAAAGACATGCCTTCTGTCCATCACTGCTTGATGTGTCTGTCCTAGGACATACTACATTGTTTTCTTTTTGAGCTACTAGGTCTTTGCACTGAGCTAACTCCCCGCCCTACCTGCTTTTTCCAGAGCCACACTGTGCTAACCTGCCCAGGGCTCTGACTTCTATCATCCAAGGAATGTTTTTATTTTATTTTATTTTTTTCTTGTTTCAGAACTTTTGTTTGTTTATTTATTTATTTTTATGGCCCGCTCAGCCTGCCTTGAGGGCAGAGCTGGCACAGTATGTGGTTCCGGGGATCAAACTGTGCTCCCTGCAGCCGCCCAAGCTTTCCTAAGCAGGAGCTTTAGACCACTGAGCCATCCTGCTGGGCCCAAGGAATGTTTTTAAATACAAGCATACTTTAAGTTTTCTTGAATTGGAAGTTACAAGTTTGAGTAACTTGTGCTTATTGTGCACACTCTAAATCTGTGAATTCTGTAAAATACAGTGCCTGCTTCTTGTGTCTAGCCATCATGCCAAGTTTGGGCTGTTAAATGGGCAGTGATGCTATGCCTTACTAAACCTGGAGAAAATAACTTCTCTCTAGTGTCCTAGATTTTCTGTTAAACAAATGTAAAAAGATAAAAATTCTCTCTTGTAAAATTGAATATTTAATAAATGGTGCTGGAAAACTAGCTTTGCATATGCCAAAGATTAAAATTGGACCCATATCTGTGACCATGCACTGAACTAAATTCAAAGTGGATCAGAGATCTAAGTATTAAAGCAAAGCACTAAATCTGTTGGATGACAGAATAGGTAAAACTCTTGAAGACATTGGTGTAGGCAAAGACTATGAATAAAATCCCAACTGCACAGGAATTATCACAAAGAATCAAAAAATAGGTTCTCATTGTCTCAGTTACTTTTCTCTTCTTGCTGGGACAAAATACCCAATACCAAAAATTAAGGAAGAAAAGATTTATTTAGCTCAACAGTTAGTGGAAGTTTTAGTCCATATTCCGCTAGCTCCAAAATAGAGAGGCACATGGGAGAGGGCAGATGTTTGTGGCTACTGCAGCTAACAAGCCTCTTTCCCTCCCTTGAATTGCAGATTACCCCCAGGGCACGTGTATCACTCACACCCATAATCCCAGCATTGGATTATGAATTAATCACAAACTCTAGAAGCTGCCCCATGACTGCATGAGGCTTTGGGGGGGCAACTAGACACAGGCCATAACACTCATCTTATAAAGCTTTTGCACGACAAGAGAAACCACCAACAGAGTGAATATACAACCCACAATGTGGAAAAAACATTATTTGCCCACTCTTCCTCAGACAAAGGTTTACTATCAGAATGTATAAGGAACTAAAATCAGACTTCCCAAATTTAAAATCCCAATCCAAAAATGGGCATCTGAGATGAGTACACACTTACTTCTCAGGTAATGACATACAAACAGCAAATGAATACACCAAACATGTTCAGCATCACTGGTCATTTGAGAGATGCAAACGAAAACAACACTGAGATTCTATGTCATTCCAGAAAAAAATAGCTATCATTATGAAGCCAACCACTCACAAATGTTGTCAGGCTGTGGGGAAAAAGGAACCCTTCTCCACTGTTGGTGGAAGTAGGCACTGGTACGATCAGTGTTGGGCATTCCTCAGAAAACTAGGATTAGAGGTCCATTTGACCCAGCTATTCTCCTTCTGAGTATTTTCCCAGAAGAATTTAAAATATTGTACCACAGTGAAATGTGGTATGCACCCATGTTTATAGCAACACAATGAGTGATAACTACACCTTGAAAACAACCCAAATGTCCATCAACTGAGACATGGATAAAAAAGATGTGATTTTTTTTTATACAAAGAAATACTACTCAGCCATAGGACTAAACACTTTTTTTTTTAATAGGTAAATAGATGCAATTCAAAGCCATACTCATAAATGAAATAAACCAGACTGGCATGTATTAACATCACATTGTCTCCCTAGTATGAGAAGCTGAAAGTGTAAATAAGATCCTAAATGTACAATAGATGCTGTAAAATGGGAAGGAACTGTTGAAAAGGAAAGAGGAAGCAGAATAAGGAAAAGGAGAAAAAGGAGGGAAAAGCAAAAATAAAAAATATACAAGACAGGGCTGGGGAGATAGCTCAGTGGAATAAGCACTTGCCTGGCAAGTGCAAGGGCCTGAGTTCAACCCCAGTTCCACAAAGAAAAAATACAAAATACATATATATATATATATATATATATATATATATATATATATACTAGTTAAGTTACATTACTAATTTCTCTTAGTTCATTGAAAAAAAGGTTTGTGCTAAATATTCTTTCAACAATTAAAAACCTATATCTTGTACTCTGAGTAACTAATTTAACAATCTGCAATGTATTAACCATTGTTATTCTCCTGGTTTGTTTGTTTTTAAAGCATTTAGGCCAGGGTCTAAGGATCTCACTACACAGATTGGACTTGTAGCAGTCCTCTTATTTTTGGCCTCCCAAGCCCTGGGATTATGGGTGCACACCACCACAGCCAGTCTCAATGGCTCTCTCAGTGTGCCCTGAGGGTGGGGTCAGTGCAGCATGCTGGGGATCAAACCCCAGCTCCTGTGCCTGCCTAAGGAGGTGCTTTAGTCCACTGAGCTGTCTGGCTGTCTCTCTCCTGTTATCTTGTTTTGAAATTTTTGTGTGTGGGGGGGGCTTTCTCTTTAAAATAAAATTCAATACTTAATGATTCACAATGAACAGGAAAAGATTAGTTTTGAGAACGATGGCAGGAAGCTGATAAGCCACTCAGTGCCTAAAAGGTGAAAACATCACACCAGGGTCTGAATTGATTCATGTGTTAGAGTGACCATTAATTGTTTGAAATAACCTTGTCTCAGGCTTCTAATTTAAGGCATTGTGTTGAAATTAATTTTTCTCTCCTGAAGTGCTAGCATGTTTAGTGGGCAAGTGCTTGGGAGGGCAGTTTGTGTCTGAAGAATGCATTAGCCGATGTTAATCATGTGAGCCGGCAGCAGCTCAGGGAGGTCAGTGATGTTTGAGTGAATCTTAGCGCCAGGATATTAAATTTTATTGGAAGATGCTGGCAGGTTGGTATTAAAGGCTTCAAGCCCATGACAAATCCCGCATTCTGATCTGTGCTGTTAAATAAAATGCTCCTCGCATTAATCATGAAGAAGTGTTACCTCCTGGTTCTCTTTTGAGAGCAGCTACTATTTCAAATCAGTGGGCCTAAAAGTGGAACGAGAGGCTTGGTGGGGAGGTGGGCAGAGATAACTATTGAAGCTGTTGGGCAGCCTCTCCTCAGTCCCTTGGAGCTAACTGCCGCATCGCCAGGGTGCATCTCTGTAGAGCCCTCGGACCTGGGATCAGCTGCACAACAAAGCCGCTGGCCTAGGAATCCTCAGTCTGATAAACTTCTTCCCAGCAGTTCAACCCTTCTGGCCCCCACGTTTCCAGGCCTCTTCCCTTCGACCTTCCAGTGGACTCATCTGCCCTGATCTCCCTTTTCCTTACCTCCCTCCTCCCTTACCCCACCTTTCTCTTGCCATTGCCCACATGGGGGCATCTCCCTGAGCATCCATGCCAGCTCACCCCTTAGAATGTGCTTGTTCCCCATGAGTTCATCTGAGAACTCAGCCTTCCCTTTCAGACAGAGATTGCCCTAGCTGTAGCTCTAACCCACTTTGGCAAGCTCTAGTCTTTAACATTTTCTAGCAATGTCTTTAGTAGAATAACTCAGGAAGCCCAAGCTCGACAAGTTTATAGAGACAAACTCAGCCTCCTTCCTTGTTCCATCTGGCTTTCAGGATCCACCAAGTCTAATCCATTAGTATTTTTCTTCTCATTCCTCACGTTGAAAACTTCCATTGCCTTCTCTTCTAGGGAGTCAGTCTCAGGCTCCTTTGTCTGGCTTTTAAAGGCTTCGACCTACTTTTCTAGCTTGACTTTTTGATTATTGTAGTGGTTGATGCATCTCTTAGGCGGTACTTCTATTACTGGTTCACAACAGTACTGTGAACTCTGAAGCAGATGAGTGAAGCCCATCACCACAGCATGCTGGGAACTGGAGCATAGACCCTGAAGCATGTACTCAGCTCAAAACCAGGATGGTGTGTGAGATGGGGACCTGGTGTTGCCAAATCTTCCGATTTTTATATATCGTCAACTCAAAAAATATCTTCAAGGCCTGCAGGTCACCATTGGTGGCTCAGCCAGCGGTCCCTTCACATCTCTTTTCTTGCTCACATCTAGGGTATATGTCAGCTCCCCTTCACATTCTTCTCACCACTTCCCAAGCAGGCAGACTCAGAAGACAGGTGTGAAGTACACATGGGGTACTTGCATTTTGGCACAGAGAGCATCTGACTTGGGGGGGATCAGCAGCTACCCCTCCTGCCTGCCACTCCCCCAAACCCTAGTTCTCCTGCACATACAGCCTTTTCAATGTGCCACAGCCTGAAAACATTCATTCTGTACTCTTCCTAGAACTATTCCCAAAGGCAATGTATGGATTTAAATATAGTTAAGATAAGAATATAATACCTATTTCTGTTTGTTTTTCTGGTACCTAGTGATCAAACCCTGGGAGCACTGAGATACATCCCCAGTGTAAAACATTTTTACTATTTTTTTAGACAAGGTCTCACCAAGTTACAAAATTGCCCAGGCTGACCTCAAGCTTGTAATCTTCTTGCCTCAGCCTCTGGAGTAGCTGGGATTACAGGCATGCAGTACTTACTGTATTCAAATCAAATCACCTTTTTTTTTTTTTTCAGAAAAAGAATGGTGAGATTCCACAACAGAATTTTATAAGCTACAATAAAAATAGATTGATTATTTGATGAGCACATTCAAGCCCTATCTGTAGTAAGTTCCTGTCAAAAGGGGATGCTTAAAAGGTTTGCTTTGTAAACAGTATTAAATAATTAAGCATTTCTTGTGCAGCAAATACCTGAAAACAAAGCTTCATGTCAGAATTTGTGTCTAAGGTGTTTTAGAATAGCTAAGCAAAATTTTGGTGAAATTGCAGAAATGAGCAGCAGGAATTGAGTGAATTTAAAAGCCATAGCAAAAAGGTATATATGGAGTTCACTGATATCAGAAATGTAAGATAAACTGGGCAACAACCATAGCTTCAATAGCATAGCCCTTTATAGTTCAGACCTTAAACACTAAAAATTATTTGTGCTTAATCAAATGACCGAGTACATCTTGGCAGTACTTTTCAAAAAACCATAGGAAGAACTTCCTGTCCCAGCCCAACTTCCTGTCCCAGCCCAGCCCAAACCCCACCGCTGGGAGCTGAGCCCGCACGCCGGCTGGGTCAGGATCCTTGGCCTGCCTTCCCTTTCCCCGCCCCG
>PVJA010037258.1:0-20524 GCA_004027025.1 Myocastor coypus
GGTCTGTTAACTTACATTCTTAACCCTCCAGCAGAAAAGCTTTGTGATACTATTACTCTATAACATAGGTACTTGAGCTTATCATCACTGGCTTTCTGAGTATCGAATATCTTTGACTTAGCTTGGAAACGATATTTTCTGACCATCACTGATATTCTAATAACTTTCCATAAAACGTGATATAAGTAGTTACACAATTTTGACACAGATATTTGGAGATTGAAGGAAATACAAAATTGTAGCCTGTCAAGATTCTGGTAGCTGTCCCAGTCTCTTATTTTCAAGTACTACTCTTCAGAGAATGACAGTAAGTGAGTTTACACCAAGAGCAGTACATATAAAAAAGACAAGATTGACATGTATTCCAAACATAGTTTTAGCGTTACATTGTGCGATATTTAATATGCTGAATCTTTTGAAGGTTCTTGAGACGAATATCTGATTCATCCTGTGTACATAAGTGTATGGTTTTGCTATTGATGTTTTCTGCTTTGTCTGCTTCCAGTCACTTCGTTGTTTAATCCATAACACATTCAGCTGTGTTGTGCCCTTAAGATCTTGTTTTCTTCTTTAAAGTTCTTATATTAGGGAGACTATATGATATTTGCACATATAGGTCTGGTTTATTTCACTAATGAGTATATGTTCAATATGCATCCATTTATATATGAAGTCTTCAAACTTATTCTTTCTGGATGAGTAGTATTCCATTGTATATAAATACCACATTTTTTTTAACCATTCTTCAAATGATGGGCATTTTGGTTGTTCCCAAGATTTGGCTATTACAAATTGGGCTGCTATAAACATAGCTGCACAGATATTGCTATGTTATGAAGGTTTCAGTTCTTGTGGGAAAATTCCCAGTAGGTGGATAGCTGGATTGAACAGATCTTCCAATTCTAGTTTTGTAAGGATCCTCCACACTGCTTTACATAATGGTGGCACCAATCTGCATTCCCATCAGCAGTGGAGAAGGGTTCCTTTTTCCCCACAGCCTCTCCAACATTTGTTGCTGGTTGATTTCTTTATGATAGCCATCCTTGCTGGGTTTAGATGGTATCTAAGTGTTGTTTTGATTTGCATTTCACGAATGGCTAGCGATGTGGAGCATTTCTTCATGTATTTGTAGTCTTGCTGTATTTCTTTCTCTGAGAAGTGAGTTTTCATCTCAGATGCCCATTTCTGGATTGGGTCTTTGAATTTTGGGACCCTAATGGTTTTTAGTTCTTTGTAGATTCTAGATAGAAGACCTTTGTCTGAGTACTTGTTAGTTAAAATCTTTTCGAAATTTATGGGTCGTCTTTCCACTTTGTTAGTGATTTCCTTTGACATGCAGAAACTTCTTAGCCGGAGGAGGTCCCAATTGTTGATGCATTCAAGTGTTAAACGTGCAATTTGATTTCTGTCCATGAACTCTTTGCCTACTCCGATGTATTCAAGATTTCCTCCCACTTTCTCTTCCAGGAGAAGACCCAACGTACTCCACCAAAAAGCTACTGGAATTAATACACAAATTCAGTAACATAGCAGGCTACAAAGTCGACACACAAAAGTCAGTGGCATTCCTCTACATAGATAACAAACACACTGAGAGACAAATTAGAGAAACAGTACCTTTCATGATAGCACCAAAGAAAATGTAATACTTAGGAATCAACCTAACTAAGGAAGTAAAAGACCTTTTCAATGAAAACTATAGTACTCTGAAAAAAGAGATCTTAGAAGATCTCAGGAAATGGAAAGATATTCCCTGCTCCTGGATAGTAAGAACCAACATTGTGAAGATGGCCATACTCCCTAAATTGTTGTACAGATTTCATGCAATTCCTATCCAAATACCATCGACATACCTCACAGAGCTGGAAAAGACATTCCAAAAATTTATTTGGATCCAAAGTAGACCCAGAATTGCAAAGACAATTCTCAGAAATAACGGTACGGCAGGAGGCATTATAATTCCTGACCTAAAGTTATACTACAAAGCTACAGTAATCAAATCAGCATGGTACTGGCAAAAGAATAGACCTGAAGATCAATGGAATAGACTAGAGGACTCAGAAGCAAATACAAACACACTCAGCCACCTTATTTTTGGCAAAGGGGCCAAACATGTGTACTGGAAGAAAGACAGCCTCTTTAACAAATGGTGCTGGAAAAATTGGCTCTCTACATGACGAAAACTAAAACTTGACCCTAGCCTATCACCATGCACGAAAATAAAGTCGAAATGTTTTTTTTTTTTTTTCATAGAGAGATTTCAACATTTTTCTTGATTGAGATGAGTACATATTATTTCTCTTAATGCACTTTAAGTGAGATAAGTACGTATTGTTTCTCTTTTTTCAGCTTAGGTAGCATGTTGTAGTAGGTTATGTAAAGGTGAGCTATACATTAAATCTCAGAATCAAACCCATTTGTTTATAATGTATCATTTTTACACATCTTCTGTGTTGGGTTTACTAGTAGTTTAATATACTGATGCTAACAATTCTAGTTTAGGGGTACCACCTAAGGTTTAAAAATATCTGATTAGGTATCTGGAATATACAATTCATTATTGACAGCTATAATTGTATTACAGAACATGTGAAGTCATTCCTCTTGTCTAGCTGCAAACTTAAACCTGTTAAGCATCTTCTCCCTATCCTTCCCACCTTCAAATCCTGCTCAGAATCTGGTAACAACTGTCCTACTCTTTCCTTCTGTGAAATCAACCTTCAATTTTTACAGTTGAATAAGAATATGTGGTATTTATTTTTTTGTGATAGATATTTTTTTTTTTAGACAGAAACTCATTATGCAGTTCAGCCTGGCCTTGAGCTCACTTTTTAGCCCATGCTGGTCTAGAACTTACAATAATCCTCCTACCTCAGCTTCCAGAGTACTTCAACTCCATCCATGTTGCTAATAATCACAGTATTTCATTATTTTTGATGGATGAATAACATTCTAGTTTATCAATACACTAGGTTATTTATCCATTGATCGATACACCAGCTCCTACATTGTTTCTGTATCTTGCTCATTGTGAACAGTGCTGAAATAAATAAGCAAGAGCAGATATGTCTTCAACCTACTGACTTCATTTCCTTTGTATATATGCCCAGTAGTGCACCAATAAATCATATGGCATTTTTAGGTCTGTCCCCTCCCCCAGGAACTTTTACAATGTTTTCCATAATGACTGCACTAATTTACATTTCTAGCAACATGCATGAATGTCCCACTTTCTCTGTATCTTTGCCTTCATTTATAACTTTTAATATTTTGAATTACAGCTATCCTAATTAGCGTCCCATAATATCTCATAATAGCTTTGATTTTTATTTCTCTGAATGGCTAGCAATGTTGAGAATTTTTAATACATGTGTCAGTAATTTTGTATGTTTTTTTTTTTTCTCCGAAATGTCTGTTCAGGACATTATACCATTATGCCAATCATATTTTCTTTTGCTATTTAGTTGTTAGAGCTCCTTATTTTTCTTGAATATTAACCCCTTGTTAGAAGTATATGCTATAAATATTTCCAACATTGTGTAGGCTTTCTGTGCATTTTGTTGAATGTTTCATTTGCTGTATAGAAGCTTTTTAGTTTTATATAATCCCATGTGATAATATCTGTTGCTGTCGCCTATAATCTGGGTGTTAAATTTAAAAATATTTCATCAGATAAATGTTCTGACGTATTTCCTATTTTCCCTAAGTTTCTTCATAATGTTGGAATACATATGTTTCTCCAGATTTTGGAATGTATAATATATATATATATATATATATATATATATATATATGCATATATGTACTGTTTATCTTTGTTTATGTTTTATTTTCTGTATGTTATATAACATATATATTTATATATTCTTCTGCATATGACTTTCCCAGCATCATTAATGGAATCTCTTTTCCTTTCTCCAATATATGATCTTTCTGTCTTTGTTAAAGGGATCCAAGAAATGCCGGCAGGAGGAGGGGGGAATATAAGAGGTAAAAAATAAAACAATTAAGAAATGTCACATAAATTTACCAACACCCTATGATGAATGTAACCACATGTAGTAAAAACATGCAGCAAGAAAAAGTAACTAATTTGGCAGGCTGTAAGCTGTTGCACAAGTGATGGTAATGTGAAAGATGCAAAGTCTTTTATATCATATGAAATTAACACAGTGACAGAAAAACATTGTGTTTCAGTAAGAATAAGCTTTAGAGACTCCAAGGCAATAACTCATTTAATTTTTTATGAGTATAACTGAATCATATTTTCAGACCAGATCCAATCAATTTACCTAACAGAAATGTGGGAAGAATGAACATAATGCAACCTTCACATGGGTAGTTATTTATGTGATGAATCTTGTAGAATATCTAAAATGATTTTCTCCCAAGGGAATGATACATTTTAATTTTTTGCCAGAATAACACCAGCATCCATTTTTATTGATTACATGAAAATCATCTTTGCACATTGAAAGTAAGAAAAATACATGTACACTGTCCAAAATTAAGAATTAAGATGTGTTTTACATATATTGCATATATATATCAAGTCTCCATCATGAATAAAATCGTTGTGTACAGTAAACATTTAAAAAGTAAAATTTTAAATTGAGTGGAAAATCAACTGGCTAACAAGAAGTGGATTTATTTTTACTATTTTAAAAAAATTAGGGCTTTATGACTTTATCAGAAGTAATTTTTACCTAACAATCTTGTGAAACTTGAGTATCAAATATTACTAGCTTTTTAAAATGTGAGGGACGAATTCTTCTCTTTCTTCAACTTTTTTTTGTAATACAGAGATTACCTGTTCTTTGGAACTATGATGAAATTTGCTGGCAACACCATATGGGACCTGGTGTCTTACTGCAGAACAGTTGTGTAGCTATTGATTTTCTTCAATATTTAATAAACTGTTCATGTTTATAATTTCTTCTTTAATAAAATTTTGGAGAATATTTTTGTATAATATGATCCATTTAATCAAAAGTTTCATAACTATTTCATAATATACTTATTATTTTATAAATTTGAAGTATTTACTTATTTTCATTGCCAAAGTTTAATCAGGTTTTCTTTCTTCTCAACTTAGTGTTATCATAATATTGTCTATTTTATTAATATTTTGAAAATTAAATTTTAGTCTACGGATTTTTACCTGTTTGTTCATATTTCATAATTTCTACTTTGATATTTCTTTTCTTTCTGATTTACTTTATAAATGGTTTTGTAATTGCATAAATGTTTATAGTTTAATGTTGAGTTATTTTGTTTTGCATTGCTTCTATCACATTCTCTTGTAACTATCATATTTATTGTGCCCTAGAATGTAGTATATGTCACTCTTATTCTTCTTTATAGATGCCAATCATTTATTATTTATTCCGTATAGAATAATTTTGTTCAAACATGAGGATAACATATGCTTTAAATAATAAATATTTTGTCTCATTTTAATGAAAACATTACTATGACAATGCTTGTTATTAACTGATTGAGACTTTCTTTCATACTTGTGTTCTAGATTTTGTAAATGTTTCAAATATGATTGGAAATTGCCAGGCCAAAGACTGAATAGGTATGAATTTGTGTTTTAAGTCAAACTCTACACTTATGTTGATCAATATTATATATATATTTTTTACAATAACTAATACATTTCCTAATGTTGTCTTTCTCATAGTGGTTCAGATTTCAACATGCAGACATAATTTCTTGTCTAAACATCATTAATACAGACCTTTCTCTTCATTGCACAAAGAGAAAGTATCTGTATATATAGTCCAATAGTCCATAGGAGTAGTGTATTATCAGCTCATCTGATATTATCAGGGGCTGTTGACTTGAGCCTTTTAAAACTCAGCATGTAGGGCTGGGGAGATAGCTCAGTAGAATAAGTACTTACCTGACAAGCACAAGGTCCTGGGTTCAATTCCTTGTACCCCAAAAAAGTGGATAACTCAACATATTAACATGGCTTTCCTTTTAATACCACATGTATATACTTTTCTGCTGGATGGTTAAGACCAAGATAAAGCAAGGCCTATATTATAAAAAATGTAACTTTTGGATTTCACAAGGTCAGTCATGTCACCCCAGGATATACCCTGAAATTATGTGCAACAGTTTGCAGAACTTTTGTTAGCATCAGCCATCTGGATGAATCTTGGCCATTCCTTGATCATTTTGCTGTCTGTGAAAGCCTGAGAGAATGTTTTCTCTCTAGGCAACTATCCTTAGATACACTGGACATTACTGATCACTTTTCTCTGCGGCCCCATAATCTCCTTCAACAGGAAGTTTTGGACTCCACTGAGTTATAAGCTGTTACAATACAGGATCTTTTATGTCCTGTGTCCTCACTGACCTTGAAGAGCTAGAGGCAAAATATTGGCTATACTTCTATCCATTCTTTTTCTCTAATTATTTCATCAGCCAACTTAAGTTGTTAATCCTCCAGAAAAGAAGCTTAATGATATTATCTCTATAACAAAGGCACTTGAGATTAACATCATTATATTTTCTGAATATCAAATTAAATAGACATAATACAAAAGAGGTATTTTCAGTCAATTATTGATATTCTAAACCTTAAATCCTTATATAAATTAAAAAAGAATAATTATGCATTGCTACACACAAAGTTAGGAATGGAACCATTTACAAAATTGTAGCAGTCTCATATTCTCTTATTACCTTTTTTCTCTTCCTTTCTTTGAACCAGTGCATAATTAGAAGACTACAAGGGTATGTATTGTAAGCATGGTTTAGTATTACACATTGCAATGTTCACTCTATTCGCTTAGTTCACAGATATCAGTAAATGTTATTAGTAAGGGTAAAATTCTACAAATTATCTGCTAGTTTCAAAAACCTAATGCAGCCTTTTGGAACATTGTCTTAATCATCTTTTCTACATAAATGCATGATTTTGCCCCTACCATGTTCCTAATTTTTCACCTAGCTCTCTCTTCATGGTTTAATCTGTAAGTTCTCTCTCTCTCTCTCTCTCTCTCTCTCTCTCTCTCTCTCTCTCTCTCTCTCTCTCTCTCTCTCTCTCTCTCTCTCTCTCTCCATTTCACTAAATTATAACATTTCATTTTATTTCTACTTTTGAGTTCATATATTAGGGAGACTATAAAATATTTACTCATGTAAGTCTGGTTTATCTCACTTATGAGTATATGTTCAAGATACATAGGTTTAAACATGAAAGTTTCGAGTTTATCATTTAGTTATTTTTAATTGTTATTACTGCTAATAAGAAATAACAATGTGAAACAAACATGCTAGTTTCAAAACATTTTAGTAGTAAATTTGCAAAACTGATACAATGGATATTGTTGTCCTTGTAGTAGTTATTTAGAGCACAGGATGTAGACGTGATAATTTTTCTAATCATTATTGGTAGAAAAATTTCCTCTGGTTGAACAAAAAGGAAGTCGTTGTACGTATAGTCCAATATTCCAAAATCATAGTGAGTTACTGGCAGAATTACCAATGTTGGAAGCTGTTGATTTAAGCATTTTACAGCTCAGCATACTAATCTAGCTTTATGTTTTATGCCTTGTGGTTAAACTCTTCTGCTAGGTGGTGAAGGGCAAGTTAAAGCAAGACCTATATAACAAAACATGTAACTTCTGTATCTCCCAAGATCAGTGCCCTCAGGATTTACTTTGAAACCATGTACAGTGCTGTGTAGAAAAGTTGTCAGTGTCAGTTGTCTGGATGAGCCACAGTCATTGCTTGACCAGTTTGTTCTCTGGGAAAACCTGACATGTTTTCTCTGGGTGATTCTTCTTAGGCATACTATATATTGTCAGTACCTTTCATCTGTGGCCTCATAATCTCCTTGAACAGAAAATTTGGGACATCACAGAGTTATAAGATGATACAGCACAGGCTCTCTTACGACCTGACTCCTCACTGACCTTGAAGGGCTAGGGCCAAAATATTGGCTATTTTAGTAGCTCTTCTTTTTCTCTGAGTTTTGGTCTGTGAACTTACATTCTTAATCCTCCAGAAGAGAAACTTAGTGATACTATTACTCTACAACATAGGAACTGCATCTTAACATCACTAAATTTCTGAATATCAAAGGTCTTAGTCTTGGAATTGGTATTTTCCATCAATAATTGATATGCTAATAAATTCATAAAGAATGTCATAAAAGAAGTTACACCTTTTTACACAGAAACTTAGAAATCTAGGCATATACAAAAGTGTAGCAGGTGGATCCTATGGCACATTTCTTAGTTTCCTACTCTCATTTAATGCCCTCTTTTTGTTTTCTTGTAAACCAACCATTTACTTGACAGAGTATATAGGAGTAACTGAAATTACATTAGAAGCAGCACACATCTAAAAGACCAGAATGACAGGTATATCAAGCATAGTTTTAGAATTACACATGGTTATCCTCAGTGTAGAAAACCTGTTGGAAGTACTTAGAACCACTGTAGAATTCATCCTGTGTATATAATTGCAGGTTGTTGCTCCTACCATGTTTCCTATCTTTTCTGATTGCAATCTGTTCATTGTTTAACTCTTAAGTTCTTGATTTCCACTAAGCTTTGTTATGCCTTTCCATTTTTATTTACTCTATGAGTTCTTACACTACGGAGTCTACGATATTTACACAGGCTGGTCAGGTTTATTTCACTTATGAGTATATGTTCAAGATACATCCACTTATATATGAAGTCTTTTGGTTTATCATTCTTTGTAGCTGAGTAACATCCCATTTCATAAAAATACATCTATTTTAACCATTTTCCAGATGATGAGATTTTGATTTTTTCCAAGATTTGTTTATCACAAATTACACTGCTATGAACATAGCTGCATGCATATCACTATAATATGGTGTTTTCAGTTCTTCTGGGAAAATTGCCAGTAGGGGAATAGCTGGATTGAATGGGATTTCCACCTCTAGTTTTTTATGTAGTCTCCATAGTGCTTTCCATAATGGTTGCACCAGTTTGCATTCCCACAAGCAGTAGAGAAGTGTTGCTTTTTCTGCATAGTCTCTCCAACACTTGGTGTTGACTGATTTCTTCATGATAGCCATTCTTTCTGGGTGAGATGGTATCTAAGTGTTGTTTTAATTTGCATATGATGAATGGCTAGTGATGTGGAGTATTTCTTCATGTATTTATAGGCTTGTTGAATTTGTTTCTGTGAGATATGTGTGTTCATCTCAGATGGCCATTTCTGGATTGGATCTTTGAATTTTGAGACCTAATGTTTTTTGGTTCTTTATAAATTCTAGACAGAATACCTTTGTCTGAATACTTATTTCTTAAATTTTTTTCCAAATTTGTGGGTTGTCTTTACACTCTGTAAATTCCTTTTCACATGCAAAACCTGCTCAGTTGGAGAAGGTCCCAGTTGTTTATTCTTTCAAGTGATAAATTTACATTTTGCTTTTTGTCCATGAACTCTTTGCATACACTGATTTCTTCAAGATTTTGTCCCACTTTCTCTTAAAGGAGATCTAGTGTTACTCTTCTAATACTTAGATCTTTCATCTATTTTGACTTTAGTTTAGCGCATGGTGATAGTCCTGGGTCATGTTTTAGTTTTTGACAGGTAGAGATACAGTTTTTTAGGATCATTTGTTAAAGAGGCTGTCTTTCTTCCAGCAAACATGTTTGGCCCCTTTGGAGGAAATAAGGTGGCTCAATGTAGTTGCTTCTGCATCACTTAATCTGTTCCATTTATTCTCAGGTCTATTTTTTTCTTTTGCTAGTACCATGCTGCTTTTATCACAGTACTTTTGTAGTATAGTTTTAAGACAGGAATTCTAATGCCTCCTGCCCTTCACGTTGCAAGGATTGCGTTTTCTAATCCAGAGCTTTTCTTTTTCCAAATAAAATTTAGGAATGATTTGTTTAGATCTGTTAAGCAGGTTGGTGGAATTTTGATAGGGTTGCATTAAATCTCTATAATGGCTTTCAGAGTATGCCCATCTTCACAAGGTTGATTCTTCATATCCAGGACAGGTAATGTCTTCCTGTTTTCTGAAATCTTTTTTTTTTCTGTATACTGCAAATTTCATTGAATAGACATTTTACTTCTTTAGTTAGACTAATTCTTAAGCATTTCACTTTCCACAGTGTTCTTATAAAAAGTATTGTTTCTCTAATTTCCATCTCACTGTGTTTGTTATCTGTATAGCAGAATGTTATTGATTTTTGGTATTGACTATGTACACTGCTATGCTGCTGAATTTGCCTATTAATTCTAGGAGCTTCTTGGTGGAGTAATTTGCATCTTCCAGTATGACTATCAAGTCATCTTCAAATAATGATAGTTTAACTTCTTTCCCTGTTATTATTCCTTTTATTTCTCTCTCTTCTGTAATGACTCTAGCTAAAGATTCCAGAATTATATTGAATAAGAGTGGTAATAGAGGATATCCTTGCCTTGTACCATATCTGAGAGTAAAAGACTCTGTTTTTCACTACTTAGAATTATGTTAGCCATTGGATTGTGATAGATTGTTTTTATCAGATTGAGGTAGAGACCATCTTTTCTGATTTGCTATAGGACGTTGAACATGAATGAGCATTGGACTTTGTCAAAAACCTTTTCTGCATCAATTGAGATGATCATGTGGCTTTGCTTTTGGCTGTACTGATATACTGTATTACAGTTATAGATTTGTGTAGTTTTAACCCTCCTTGCATCCCTGGGTTGAATTCTACCTGGTCATGATGTATAATCTTCTTCATGATTTGCTGCATTCAATTTGTTAGGATTTTATAATTACTCTTACCTCTACATTCATGAGTGAGACTGGTCTGTAGTTCTCTTTTTTAGTTATATCTTTCTCTGGTTTTGGTATCAATATAATTTAAGGAATGATTTTAGGATGGTTATTTCCCTTTGAATTTCATTGAGGATTTTGATGATTATTGGGATTATGTCTTTTGTAAATTTCTTGTAGATTTCAGCTGTGAATCCATCACGACCTGGACTTTTTATTCTCAAGAGGGTTTTTTTTTTTAAATTACATTTTCTATTTTATTTGCTATTATTGGCTTATTGAGCATTCTTAAAACTTCTTCATTCAGTTTTGGTAATTTGTACATTTCTAAGAATCTGTCCATTTCATCTGTGTCTTCAAATCTGTGAGAGTAAAGATTCTCAAAGTAGCTAATAATGATCTTCTGAATATCCATGGGTCTGTGGTAATTTCATCCTATTTATTCTTTTTGGTTGAATTTGACTTTTTGCTTTCCTCTTTTTGATGAGGTTAGCTAGTGGCTTTAAATTTTATTTAATCTTAAACAAGCTTTTTGATTCATTAATACTTTGCACTTTCTTTGTCTCAGTTGAATTAACTTCTGATCTAATCATTATAATTTTCTCCCATCTTTGGGCTTTGGGTTTGGTTTGCTCTTCATTAGCTAGACGATTGAGTTGCAGCATTAGAGTATTTATCTGTTCCCATTCTGTTTTCTTAATGTGTGAGTTCAGAGCTATAAATTTCCCTCTGAGAGTTTCTTTGACTGCATCCCATAAATTCTGCTAAGCTGTTTGAATTTTCATGAAAATGTAGACATTGTTTAATTTCTTGTTCAATTTCACCCATAACCAGTTGGTTGCTTAAGAGGGTGTTGTTTAATTTCCACGTGTTCATGCGGTTTGTGTGGTTTCTTTTGTCATTTACTTCCAGGGTTATTGGACTGTGGTCAGATATTATGCATACGATAATTTATTTTTTCTTGCATGTACATAAACATGACCTATGGAGTGGTATGTGGTCTATGTTAGAAAATGTCCCATGTGCAGATAAAAAAATGTGTATTCAGAAGTGACTTGGTGGAACACCCAGTATATATCCACTAAGTCTATTTTTTCCAAGTAGTGGTTCTGTTCTGTAACTTCTTTGCTAACTTTTTGTCTGCTTGACCTATCTTATTGGGTAAAGGGAGTGTTAATGTCTCCTGTTAGAATTTTGGTATTGGATATTAGAATTTTTATGTTCATTAATATTTGTTTTATATAGCTCGGTGCTCCCATGTCAGTGCATACATATTTATGAATGTTACTGCTTCCTCTTGAATATTTCCCCTAACCAGTATGTATTGACCTTCTTTATCTCATTTGATCATCTTATGCTGATTGTTACCTCTGCTTTTTTCTGACGTGATGGAGCATGTACTATTATTTTACATCCATCCTTTGAATTTCAGCCTATGGATTTCTTTATTAGTTAAGTGTGTTTCTTGTTGCTTGGTTTTTTCTTTTGCCTGAGTCTTTTAATTGAGACCAGTTGCATTGATGTAACTGAGACTTTTAATTGAGACCAGTTGCATTGATAGTTATAATTGAGATGTATTAACTTATGGTTGTCATGTTACTTAACTGCTGTTGATAACACATTTTATCTCCTATATTTAATTGTTTGCCCTGTTGGTTGTATTCTTTCCATTCTAATTTGTGGAGTTCTGGTAATTTTGGTCTCTCTCTAGAATATCTTTTAGTAGTCTGTGTAGGGTTGACTTTGTCATCAAGAAATTCTTTAGTTGGTCTTTGCTATGGAAGTATTTTATTGTCCATCAAACTTGAAAGAGATTTCTGCAAGGTACTTCAGTCTGGGCTGGAATTTTTTTCATGAAGGACTTGAAGTATTCTTTTCCATGCTCTTCTTGACTTCGTGGTTTGTGAAGAGAAATCTATCATTATTCTAATAGGTTTTCTTCAAATGTGATCTGTTTCTTTTCTCTAGTGGCTTTCAGTATGTTATTTTTTGCTGCGTTTCTGAGTTCTCACTATTCTATATCTGGATATAATTTTTAGTTGCATTGATGTTATTTGGAATTCTGCATGCCAGGTTGGTTTCTTGTGTTTGGAAAGTTTTATGCTTTCATTGCACGCATATATTTTGATAGGTTGTGTTTGAACTTTTATTAAAATTTAGGTATTGTTTGATTCCGCGCTTCATTTCATCTGTAACCCATTGGTTGCTGAGGATGGTGCTGTTTAATTTCCATATGTTTATGGGATATTGAGGTTTCTTTTGTCTTTTATTCCCAGGTTCATTGCACTATGGTCAGATAATATGTACGGAATAATTTCTGTTTTATTGCATATACTTAAGCATTACCTGTGGAGTAGTATGTGGCCTATTTTAGAATATGTCCCATGTACAGGTAAAAAAATGTATACTCAGAAGTATCTAGGTGGAACATTTTGTATATGTCCACTAAGTCCAGTTGTTCCAAGTACTGTTGAAATTCTGCTAATTCTTTGCTAATTTTTTGTCTGTTTAACTTAACTTTTGGGGGTAAGGTGGTGTTAACAACTTCTTTTGGAATTGTGGTATTCAATATTAGGGTTTTCATATCCATTAATATTTGTTGTATATAGCTGGGTGCCCCTATTTCGGTGCATCCATTTCTATGTGTGTTATTTTTTCCTCTCGAAGTTTCCCCCTAACCAATATGTAGTGGCCTTCTTTACCTCATTTGATCATTCTTGGGTTTGAAGTTGAGAGTCTCTGCGAACAGGATTGCTGCCCCTGCATTTTTTTTTTTTGAGTTGCTAGGGCATGTAGAATTGTTTTCCATCCTTTGACTTTGAGCCTGTAAATTACTTCATGAGTTGTGTTTCTTGTATAGAGAATATTTTGGATTTTGCTTTCTAATCCATTCTGCCAGTCTATTTCTTTTAAATGGTGAATAAAGTCCTTTTGCTTTGATAGTTATAATTTACCTGTATTGATTTGTGCTTGACATGTTATTTATTTGTTGTTGTTTATGCCTCTTACTTCTGTGTCTAATTGTTTTCCCTATTTGATGGATTCATTTCATTCTCATTCGTGGAGTTTGGGTCATTTTGGTCCTTCTCTAGAATATCTTTTAATAGTCTGTGTAGGGTTGGCTTTGTCATCATGAAATTCTTTAGTTTTTCTTTGTCATGGAAGTAATTAATTTCTCCATTGAACTTGAAAGAGAGTTTTACAGGATATAACAGTCTGAGGTGAAATTTGTTTACATGAAAGAATTTAAGTACTCTGCTCTATGCTCTTATTGATTTCATGGTTTGTGAAGAGAAATCTGCCATTATTCTGATGCGTTTTCCTTTAAATGTCATTTGTTTCTTTTCTCTAGCTGCTTTTATTATACTGTTCTTGTACTGGACTTCTGGGATCTTGACTGTTATAAATCTGGGTGTGGTTTTAATTAGTTTGATGTTATTTGGAGTTCAATGTGCTTCAGTTATTTGAATTTCAGAATGTTTTTCCGTATTTGGAAAGTGCTCTGCTATTATCTCTGCCCATATTCTTTTTATGTCATTGTATTGTCTTCTTTCTTGTTCATGCCTATGAGTACATGTTGTTCATCTTTGAATTATCTTGGGGATAAGGAATTATATTTTCCTTCATCCTAATTGTTTTTAAGAGATCTCTTCTTATCTTTTCACTAGCTACAACAGTGTCTTCAAGATCTGAAAGTCTATCTTCCCTGTCATTCAGATGGCTTTTCCAGCTTGTCATTGAGTTTCTTACATTCCTGTGCATCTCTTTGAGTCTGCTTCATGCAATCAATTTCTTTCCCACGTTGCTCATTCAAGGAATCCATTGTTTTTCTCATCTCATCTAATTTTTTTATAAATGTCTTCTGCAGAAGCTGATTTGTTTCATCATGGTTATACTTTCTTTTTTGCTTCAGAAATTATTTCGGATTTGATTTCCTCTCTACCATTCTACAGTTGTCTATTTGATAAGCTATTAATTCAAAGATTTTTTGTTTCTTCAAAGATTATTTCTGATCTGATTTCTTCTCTACCTTTCTGAAGTTGTTTCTTTACTTCAGATGTTCTTAATTCACAGAATTCAGCTCTGTGAATTCCATTTCATTCTGTATTAATGTCTCCTGCACTTTTTCTGTGTGTGCTTGGGGCCTGAGATCACGTTTGGTCCTTGTCTATGTCTTTGTGTATAACACTGTTCTCTGACCTTTGGTGTAGAACCTGGTGCAATTATAACTTTAGTGTAATTCTTACCCAAAAGAGATTACATTTTTAAGGTAGTTACAGTTTGTTTTATTTATAGAGCTACAGTTAGGAACAGTAATAATGGGTATTGATATTTAGCAGTTGACAAACTTTTGTAACTAACGAGTTTGCGTTTTACACAGTAACAGTAAAATTTAATACTGTGTAGCTAAGCAGATATTCAACTGGGAATTTGTATTTAATTTAAGTCACTTAAACTCCATCTGATTACCTCCCTTTGATGTACCTTGAATGGATGGGGATGGAGGATGTGAAGGTTCATCTGGTGGGTCCCATGGAGCACAAAGTCTCTCCCATGCACCAGTGTGTGGGACAGATGGGGCCCAAGGATGTGGAGGTCAGTCTGGCAAAATGAATGGAGCAGGAAGTCTCTCAAGATTACATATTCTTACATATGTGTTTAACAAGTTTCTGGGTGAAGTATGTTAAAAAGTCTCCCAACATTAGTAAACTGTCCTCAGTTTTCTTCTTGTCAAATCACCACACTATTCAGGGCCTCGGTTTCCTCCTCAATGAACTAAGGACAGAAATCTCAGTCTTTCTTTGTGTGTGTGTGTGTTTGTATCTGTGTGAAGACATTATCTGTTTAAAATTCTTAGAATAATATCTAAGATATGCTCAGCAACATAATTATCTCCCTTCACTAATCTTTCTTTTTGCATTGCTTTCTATATAGCAGAGATCTTAACACCTTAGATCCTTGCTTATTATCTCCCCTGATGTTTTCTTCACATTCTTAGACTCAGATGAAGCATGGGAATGATCCCAATGTCAAAAACGGAGTTCTATTTTTCCCTGACTAGGAAACACTCAGAGAAAAATGGACACTATTTTCATAGCCCAAGACTGACCACACTCACATAACCAGTACAAGTAGCAAGGTCCTGGGTCTACGAGATTCTCCTCATAACAAGAAGCACAGGTATATAGGAGAAAAGGTTATTAACAGGGACACTGACCCTTACTAAAGCTACTACAGACAAAAGTAAGCAGCTGTAGGACTTGAGTGCTAGGGCAACAGAGATTTGATAGGGACCTGGAGGGAAATCACAGAAGTAGAGAATGATGACATGAGATTTATGGAAAGTCAAATGAAAGATTTTCAAACTGAGGTCATCATGTTCATAAGAAACATGCCCTAATTGCCAGGCTTTAGCTATGATTAGAAGCATGGGATCATGAAGATATTGTACAGCAAAAGATTAAAGATGGCCCCAGAGCAGTTATGGACCATGTTAGCCAGAGGGTAAGAATGCATGACAAAAAGACAAATGTAGCTCCATTGAGCCACATCACCAAAATCAAAGGACAGTTTGGTAGTCAGAGAGTGTTATCATCATTTTGAGTCTGTTAAAGAAGACAACCAAGTCGAGCAAAGAATAGGTTGCTGGCAATGAATTGTATTGTGCCACAGGACATGGTTCACAGCACAGTGAGGGCAAGGATGACTGCTGCTACTGAGACTACATAGGAAAGCAGAGAGCAGGCAGAAAAAGATGGCTGTCCTTGAGAGCATTCACTGAAGCCCTGAGGTAAAGGTCTCTCAGGTTTCTGGTGGTGCCTGCCCCCAAGAAATCACTGCATGTCAAATGCTTAAATGGGGACCTGTGGCAGTTTGCTCTTCCCCCTGGAATATGGCATGTCTTGTGTGTTGGCTATGACAGAATTTTCACCCTGCCTCCTTGCCCGTTTGAAATCCTCTAGCCTACTGACTCCCAGCTTTAAAAGCATGAGGAAGAAAGTTGGATGGGAAGAAGTGTTGTGAATCTCATTTTCAAAATTAAGGCAATAAGTAGTGCTGCTGGGTACATTGACAAGGGTGGGTGGTCATAGCTGTCGAGCCTCTCGAGCCCTGAGCCCTCTGAGCCAGACAGCAGCGCACGCAGGCCGGTCAGCATGTCGCATTATGGGCAGTACGAAGGAGAAAAGAAGTTGTATGTCGATAACCTGGGAACAGGTGGCAGCAAAGGAGAGTTAGAAAGGCCTTAAAGTTATTATGGTCCCTTAAGAACTGTGTGGATCGCAAGAAATCCCCCAGGATTTGCCTTTGTGGAATTTGGAGATCCTAGAGATGCTGAAGATGCAGTATGAGGACTGGATGGAAAATCTATTTGTGGTTCCCCAGTGAGAGTTGAATTATCAACGGGTATGCCTCGGAGATCTCACTTTGATAGACCATCTACCCGTCGTCCCTTTGATCCCAATGATAGATGCTATGAATGTGGAGAAAAGGGACATTATGCTTATGATTGTCATTGCTATAGCAGGAGAAGAAGCAGGTTATGGTCTACATCACATTCTCGATCCAGATGAAGGCAATATTCTCGCTCCTGCAGCAGGAGCAGAGGGCAGAGGTCAAGAGTGGCATCTACTCGAGGTTCAAGGTCTGTGTCTCTTCGTCGATGAAGATCTGCCTCACTCAGAAGATCTAGATCTGGTTCGATAAAAGGATCGAGGTATTTCCTGGTCCAGGCCATGATCAAAATCTAGGTCTCTTTCAGAACCACGAAGCAGCCGATCAAAGTCCAGATGTCCATCTCCAAAAAGAAGTCGTTCCCCATCAGGAAGTCCACGCAGAAGTGCAAGTCCTGAAAGAATGGACTGAAGTTCTCAAGTTCATCTTTTAGGGAAAAGTTATTTTGTTTACATTATTATAAGGGATTTGTGATATCCGTAAAGTGTAACTTAGGATATTTCAACCATCTAATCAAAATTGATATGGATTATTACTCCGTAAATTCATTGCAGTAAAATAATGTAAATTTTTGTTGAATGTGTTAACACCTTATGGTCTAAAAATGTGGGTCTTTGGTACATTTAAATAAAAAGTTTCTAATAAAAAATAAGGCAATGACCTAATCTCATTGAATTTTCTCTATAATAGTACAAAACATCTATCATGGATAAGTAGTTGAGGGAGTTAATATGTTGGGGTGATATAAAATATCTAGTAGATCATGAAAAGATGAAGTGCCCAGTAAATTCTAACTTCCTTCCTTGTTCTTCATCCTTACATCCAACCTGTTCTCTCCTTATACCTACCCTGAACAGAGTCAACGACAGAAATCATACCCCAAGAAGGACCACAAAAACTTGATAGATCCTTTGAGATCAGTATTGAGTCCGTGGGAGGTGCAGTCAATGCAAGAGGAATAACAACCAGTATAACATAAAAGTATGAACAAAGGCTCAAAGGTCATTCACTGGTCGGACAGGATCCAACTCTGTCATGTTAGCTGTGAGCCTGCATGAACTAATGTATCGGAGCTTCAATGTTTTTCGTCCATAAGATGAGCATGCCAACAGTCTCCTACTTTGTTAATTTACTTGAAGAAGAAATTAGATAGTTCATGTAAATGACTTCACATTGTCTTGTGTGTGGTACATGTAAGTCATTGTTATGATCAAGAATCTCCTGGTAAGTTTGTCAGAACCACGCACAAGCTCTTTTTATATTTTGTCGCTTGCCCTCAGCCAAGAAACCCTTCAGTGCAGAGCTCCTGTTACTAATTACTGTTTTGTAAGTCTCCAGTGTTTTAAGGCAGTGTAAATTGTGAGAGTCACCTCACCTAACAGTATTTTTAAAAAGTTTATAACCAAAGGAAATGAAATCAATGGGTCAAAGAGACATTTGTATTCCCATTTTTATGGTCGCACTATCCTCAATAACTAAGACATGGAATCAAAAGTGTCCATCACTGAATTAATGGATAAAGAAATATGGTATACATTCACAATGCAATACTACTGAACCGTAAGCGGATGTCATTCTACAATTTTTAACAATATGGATGGAACTGGAGGTCACTATGTTGAGGAAAATAAACCTGGCACAGAAAAAAAAAAAAGCTGCTCTCCTGGAAATTAAGAGCATGATAGTGGCTATGAAGAGTATAAAGGGTGGGAAAGATGAGAAGAAGGTCTTCAGTGGGTACAATGTACAATTAGAAGCAATTGGGTGAATATAGTCAACAATAATAATACATTGTACATTCTTAAATAGCAAAAAGAGAAAATTTTCAGTGTTCTCCACACTGAGCTATTTATCATGATTTAACCACTGCATAATGTACACATATATCAATATGCCACACTAAACTGCATAGAAACAATTCTTTTTATGTGAATCAAATTTTTAAAAACCAAATAATTAAAAATTCACTAAAATCATTTTATAAAATGCAGAAATTCATAACTCAGGGCCTTGACTGGAGAAGGAAATGACCCCACAGTTGCTCAGGGATTTGGTAGCGTGCCAGTACTGGCACCTAGGTGACCCACGCACAGGTTTCTTCTCATGCGTGGGACACAGCCTTTGATCTCTCCTTTTAGAATCATGGAATTATTTTTCTTATCAGAACACAGGGGCATGAAGCAGTTTCACCCAGGATTGCCTGAAAAATGGCAATGTTAAATTCAATTTAAGACCATATTTATCCTTTCTTTTAGTAAGAGCGATTGAAAATATCTCACTGTTTTATTTTAATTTTCTTTTTCTGCTACAAGGGAAGCTACTGAAGGACAAGCTATGACATTGCACACAGGATTTGTATCTCCGGATTTAGAGTGAGAACACCTAGGTGTGAGTCTTCATAGATATTATTTGAGCTATATTGCCTTTAATAAATCCTTTCTGAATCACAGGATCTTCATCTGTAAAATAAGAGTAATAACACTTCCCCTTCTAATCTCACAGGTTTGCTGCAAAGATCCGATGAAAGCCTCTAGAAAAATGTTGTGTGAACTGTAAATATAGCCAGGGCAGATCCTTGGAGATCCTGCACCGATATAGCCAAATCAACTGAAGTAATTTGTATAAAAATTGCTAAGTCACCTCTTCTGCACCCCTCCTCTTTGGATGCTCTCTCCTTCCTTAGAGCCTGCCTCAGATTGGTTTTCTTAGTCTTGTGGGATTCCAGTAACTCCTTGGAAGAGAAAACTAGATTAGCCTCTGTAAACTGTAAAGGAAATACCTGGGGCTCTTCTGCCCCTTCTCAGGTCATGTCTGCCTGCTCTGAATATTCTATGAAAGTCCCCTTTTTGGCCTTTTATACATCCATGCTGTAAAATGCCATGTGCTGAAAATTTAAATTTTATCTTAAATAGGATAATGGCATCATTAACAAAGTACCTGGTAGGTGTCACACTTTGTGTTGCATAAATAATATGATTTCATCTTCTAAAAACTTAAGCATGATTTTTGTATCATTATCACCTTATAAACCAGATCATTGAATTTTAGAGAATTGCATTGTTTCACTGAAATATTCCCAGATGAATATGCAGCAGAATCTAAATCCAAACACAGGTCTATAATAGCGTAGTGCTACTATTGTGTTATCCAGTCTTTTTTCTAAATTTGTTTTTTTTTTTTTAAAGTTTCAATTTTTTATTGTTTAAATTTGACAATGGTTATGTTACATATTTTCATCATCAGATCAGTTTAGATTAATACATATAGGTATATAAGATTGATCAAACCATTAAACAT
>PVJA010037259.1:0-20524 GCA_004027025.1 Myocastor coypus
AGAGGAGAGGAGAGGAGAGGAGAGGTGTTTTCACCACTTCGAACCATGTAATTGGTGCTCTCTGAAGAAGCAGCTGGGCAGCCTAGGCCTGTTTGGATCACTCGGGGTGAGCGTCCGCTGCTCCACGCCACACTGCTGTTGTCTGTGGCTGCATGGAGCCCACAGGCTTGAGCTCAGCTGGGTGCAGCCTTCTCGCCCACCTAGCGTGGCATTATGGCTGTTAATTGTTTCTGGATTCCAAATGGAAAGCTTCTCAGAGCGGAAAAAAAATAAATTGGCACAAAGAAATCCTTCTGATCTCCAAGACAGGTGGCAGTGGTGTGTGTGTGTGTGTGTGTGTGTGTGTGTGTGCGCGCACGCGCGCGTGCGTCCCACAGAGACAGACTTCAGAGCCGTGTGGCTGTGTAGGCTGTGTGCATCTCTGCAGATCACTGCCGGCAGCGTGTCCTTGTGTTGGGATGAGCGCCTGAATAACTATTACTTACAGCTCTGACTACGAACCCACATCAGAAGAGATGCAGTGCCTTTAGCATAGTTCGGCTGAAAACATCAGCGGTACTCACAGTGGGAGATGGGGCAGTAGTCCCAGGGCACCAGCGGATTCCCCGTGTAACACCACGGGCCGTGGGCGTCCTCATCCGGGTTCCGGCAGTAGTTCTTAGTCAGCTTACTGGCATCGGGCTCCCAGAAGATATGACTGGGTGAAAGAGAAGGCAGCCAGCGCTCAGAGAGGGCGGCTCTGGCCCAGGCAGCACAGCACCAGGGGAGACGCGGCCCGGGCCCTTGCCGGCAGCCACACACTGTCGCTGCTTGGGGTGGGCTTTCCCTGTTTGTCTAGACCTACGCTGTCACGGCCATCTCCACGAGGCAGGAAGTCTTCTAACCTCAGAGCATCTTTAGATACACTTTCCTAAACTGACTTCCGGAAAGGATTTTCACGTACAGTGAGGTGAGAGATTCTGTGGCTTGCTGCCTCTTCAGTAACTATCATGGCAGACAGCGCACAGACACAGAGCACGACCCCGCAGGAGCAAGAAGACCCTGAGGTCCAAAGTGACACAGAGAAAACACCAGCTATTGCAACAATTGGCTTTCATGCTGCAGATGAGAATCCCCCTAGCAGTATTCTGGCACAGAGGGCCAGAAAATGTTCTAGAAATTAGTAGGCAAGTGTCAGCAAAATAATTAAATCCTAAAATCTCACTTGTCACATAGACAGAATCTGTCTTCTGGACAGATAACCAAATAACATTTCAATGCTTCTAATTGAACGCTCAAAATCCCAATGTTCAACCTCTTCCTCACATAGTTTATTGTTAAAACAAAATGGTACCCGGCAGCCTGACTCAAATTTCCTGGACATTTTTTTTTCTCAAGTTACTTTGTGTGTGTGTGTGTGTGTGTGTGTGTGTGTGTGTGCGCGCGCGTACTGGGAACTGAACACAGGAGCTTGTGCTTGCCAGGCAGTATGCTGGCCAGGCAGGAGCTTATGCCACTGAGCTATCTCCCCAGCCCCTCTCCAAGTTACCTATTTCCAAAAATTAGACTTTTCCACCCTGCTGTAGGAGACATTGCCCAGCGGTTCCCTGAGTATCTCTGTCTCCTATGGGTAGCAGGAGGCTGGCCATGCTGAGAAGCTGTCCCCGCGAGCACGGTAGGGAGAGCCCTCCTTCGGGCGCCGTGCTGATGTCTACAGTATAAACACTTCCACATGAAGACTCCAAGCTTCCAACGGGAAATTCTGCACACAGTGTTGGCAGGATACGAGAACAGCCCTTGCTCAAATTCGAAGATCCAAATCCACTCCCACTCACTCCCTACGCCTGTTCCTGAAAATGGTTTTGAAAACAGCAGTGTTGCCGTTGAGCTTTCAGTTTCAATGGTGCGTGTTCTTGCTTAAGATTTCTTTACTGAAATATGTGAATGCTCAGGCCAGCGCTGCTAACGAGGCCCCAGCCCCGCAGCACACTCCGCTGCAGAGGCAGTCCAGATCTCAGTCTCTCGGTCTTGCCAAAGCCGTTTCCAGTTCTCAAGCACTTCAGTCTTTCTGCTCTGCTGCTTTTCCCTTGGGCCGAGCCACCGCTCCTGTGGTCCCAGTTGGCATCTGTCCCCCAGGAGGGCGTCCTACTCATCCTTCCCCAAGACAGCTCTGCCTCACCAGCCCATCTCGGGCATCTGCACCACGGCCAGGGAGCTCCCAGCCCGGTGCCTTCCTCTGCTGATGCTGAAGATACCTGAAGGTCCAGCCCTGCTCATCTCATTGGAGTCCAGGGGCTCAGCTGCAGGAGCTGCCCTATGGGTGGGTATGTGTGGCTCCTGGCAAGCTAGTGAGAGACCAGCACAGGCACAAGGAGCTCTGCTATAAATTGATGCCAGTTTTTCAATGTGCAATAAATATATTTTGAAAAGGACATAAAAGATGTCAATAAAAATGTATATGTTGAGTACACATTGAAATGAAAAGCTTTTTTTATGTATTTGCTACTGGATCTACAGAGTCTTCAGGGTCTCACTTCATAGACCAGACTGCTAGTGATCCGCCTGTTTGCCATCTCCCAAGAGCTAGGATTACAGACGCATGCCACCATGCCCAGTCTCAATGACAGTCTCAGCGCGCCTGAGGGGCAGGGCTGACAAGGTGTTCCTGAGATGGAAGCCTGGCCACCGTGCTCTACCTAAGCAGGTGCTTTAGTAGGCTAAGCTATCTGGTGGCCCTAAAAACTTTAGATAGACATCATTAGGTTAAATATTATATACTCAAGTCAATTTTTTGTCTATCTAATTTCGTTCCTTTAAGTAGCTATTACAAGCTCAAAAGTTGGGCCAGCCAAATGGCTCAGTGGGTTAAAGTGCCTACAAGCAGGTCCAGGCACAGGGGCTGACATACCGGCCCTGGCCCTAGGGCACGATGAAACAGCAATTGAGACTGAGCATGATGGTGTCAGTCTGTAATCCCAGCCCTTGGGAGGCTGCAAACAGGCCAGTCACTATGAGTCCAGTCTAGTGGTGAGACTCTGGACACCCTGTAGACCCTTCCCCAAAATATAAAAAAATTATTAATTACTTAATTAAACAAAAAACAGAAGATCAAAAGTTTATATGTAGTTTATACTTGTGAGATACATTATATTAAATTAGCTAGCACTGCTTCAGAACTATCAATATTAAGAAGTGTTTTAAATGACACAACTTGTCCTGAGACAACGGCATGCTCTGCGGAGCCATCATGGAAAGGAGTGAAGTACTCACGGCTGAAAGGAGAGGAGCGGAGCGGCCCAACTTCTCAGAGCCCTGACGTGCATTCTTTCCTGGAACGTGGTGGTCAGAAGACGCAGGTATCCGCTTACAGCCCTCACGTGGCAGGCCCTTTGCCAACGTTTGAGCTGTTTTCTCTCAACTGTGCGTACTCTGGGTTGTTTACTTGAAATCTGCTCTAAGTCTCACTGACATGCCATACTTGCTTCATAATTTGATAAACAGCAGGAGTATCCCTAGGGCCTGGTGGGCAATTTTTGTATGTTCAATGCACAGTCTCCAATTCTCTGAAGTATACAGATGTTTTTTAAAGTTTTATATAGAAATGCTATTTCTATCAATTCAATAGACAGGTGAATATTTAAGATTAATATGTATAAGAAAATGATTATTTATATTTTTTCAGTATTCAGGGTATCCCTACTAGGTTATAGACTCATAGTGATCTGCCTGTTTACAGCCTCCCAAGAGCTGGGATTAAGGGTACACGCCACCACAGCCAGTCACCCAGTCCCAATTGCCATCTCAGCTCGCCCCAGGGGCAGAGCCAGCAAGACAGGCCCAGGGACTGAACCGCAGCCTCTGTGCTTTCTTGCAGGTACTTTAATCCCCTGAGTTATTTGCCCAGTCCTGAAAATAATTATTTATAGATTTCAGAAATTTCTATTCATGTGCATTGTACAATAATCCTTTAATGCGCCCCTGTTAATTTGATTATATACTTTGTTTTTAAGGTGCTCAACTGGTTTTCAAATGTGATCCAATTCTCCTTGAAATGTGGAGCTAAAATATGCACCAGTGTTTCACTACTGCCTCCCTGTCATGCCTGTTACTGGACAGGACACACAGAAGGGCTCAGTGCATCTCGGCTACACTGAATAGAGTCTTTAGTATGTTAAATGAGTCCTCCATGCAAAATGGTGTCACTAGCTATACAGGAAAATCAATGCTTTTATTGCTTTCCTACGACAAAGGATAGAAATAGGAATGTGCGTGTCCGGATCCACGTGACCACTCCCGCCCCACCCCGTGAACCAGAAGCAGCTCACGCACCGGTGCAGGTCCTCCATGTTTTCGTCCCACATGGAGCACGCCAGTCCGGATCTCGTCTTGGATAAACTGCCCATGTAATTTTTTCCATTCCCACGGTAACAATCTAGACACAAAATATGCAAAAAAGATAATGAATACTGTAAAGTATAAGAATAAACGCTTTGTAAGCCTATAAAGCCATGAAAATTCACATAATTGAACAAAATACCTCCTGCAAGCAGGTGCAGGGGCTGGGGGCTCGATCCCCGGGCCTGCCTTGCCAGCCCCACCCCCAGGTGCACAGAGACTGCAATTGAGCCTGGGCATGGTGGCGTGCACGTGTAATGCCCGCTCTTGGGAGGCTACAAACAGGTGGGTCACTATGAGTCTGATCTGTGGTGAGACCCTGAACACCCTGTAGACCATTCCCTAAAGTACAAAAAATAAATAACCTAAAGCTTGTCGAATCAGAGACCTAAATAGCTCAGATTAAAATCCCTGTCTCCAGTTCAATTTTTATTTCATTAAAATGAAGTACTTCTGTGAATTCAAATATTGCAAATAATAATACACCAAAAAGTTTGATTATAACAAATGAGCTACCAAGGAAATGAGAACTTTCAGTATAATGTAGCTATCTGCAGTATCTCCCTCTGATAAATTTCTGTCCTTGGAGAAACTGCAAGAGCGATGTAACGAAAGCCACGGAGCTGGCACGCTGGTCTTTTTGACACTCAGTGCCCCGCATGGCTGCTTCATGAACGCCCTTTGACTGCTCACTACTGGCTCCAGAGCAGGATCACGTTAGCCATGCTGGCCCAGACTCCTGCAGGTGACATGCTCCAAGCACAGCCTGCGTGACCCGTGACATCACTGGTCATCAGTCCTGACACAGTTGATCCCGTTGCTAAGTGACATCAAGAAAAAACCTCTTTGTGTATTTAGCAAAAACACTCCACCAGGGCTTTTGAAACTGAGTAAACATTCTATTGCCAAATAAATTTGTACAAAATGGCTTAAATGTACTTTGGGGAATTTTCATGAATCAGTTATTACTGTGCTGGTTGTCAGAGGCTCGTTTTACTAATATTGCTTTATGTTTCTTGCTATTCTTTTGTAAATAGAAGGCTTTCGCCCTAATCTTCCCATTCGAGACTCAGAAACACAGCTATTGCAATAGGAATGCTGCACTGTAGCACTGGGAACATACTACGCACTTATGCATTCTCTTTTTATTCAAGGGAATATGTAATCTGTCTCTGTCACTGATTCATATACTTAAAATGATCACTGGGCCAAGGACCAATTGCAGCCACTTTAATCAGACTCCTGACTTAGTATGGTCAGGAGCCCTTATTTCCTTCTATTCAAAGAGGCAGTCTCTGTCCTATTAACATTGATAGAAGTGCTCAAATTCTTAAAAATACATTAATGATGCAAATTATTTATTGTCTTCATTTAAATGGTAAGAACCAGGGGTAGAGGTGTAGGCCGGAGTCCCAGATAATCTGGAGGCCAGGCCAACCTGTATAGGGAGCAGACACGGGAGTGAGGTTGTACCTCACCATAAAGATTAAAAGGGGCTGGGGACGTAGCTCAATGGGTTCCATCCCTAGTACCAGAGGGAAACAAGAAAAAGGAAAAGAGACAACATCTCATAATTATAAATAATAGCTGCCAAGTAAAAGGTGATTTTATTAAGCATTCCTCACTTTACATAATTGCAAATGCAAATTTGACTATAAAATGTTGTCTGCAAATGCACACTGACGTTAGAATTATTCTACACTTCCATTTAACAAGACAACATCTTGCCACTGGCTTTAAAATATCCTATGCGATTACAATAAATAGTAGGTAACCAATCCTGATAAGATTGATTAAATGGGACTTGATCATTTCTGGGAAGTAGTTAAAATAGTCCAAAAACATAATCAGTATTTTTGGCAATCCGTGCAGATATATTTAGAGCAAATTTGTTTCTCTGCTCTAGGGATTTGGGCTTAAGCATACAACTCAAAGAGCCCAGGACTTGATGGAGGTAAAACAACGGTCCTCGGAGGTCCTCATCAGCCTGTTGTTAGGCGGCAGAAGCGTTCTGTGTTGCCCGAGAGGTCTTTCTATCACCACCAACATCTTATGTGAGCGTGGGCCACTTACGAGATTTTTCTTAGTAGAGCTTTAATTAGAAGAGCTTTTCACTTAAAATGAAATCGTCAGGCTGACACAGAGACTTCCCCATGCCCACAGAATTTCTTCTTCTTCTGACCACTTACATCAGTGAACCAATCTGTCACAATTGCTGAGCTAATATTAACACATGTGTGGGGAGCAGCTGAAGCAGGAGGTGGACCACATATTCAGGTCTGGCGCAAGGCCAGTTCAAGAATGAAGAGCTCCCTGGGCAAGCTATGTGAGCGAGCTGCTCCAGGCCAGAGAAAACCAGGAGCCAGAAACATTCCAAGCCATGAGTTGCTAAGCAAAGAGGATCACGTGACACCGACCAGCCCAGTGTGTGAACACACGCACTGTCCCGGGTCAATAGTCTCTTTTCCTCTCCTTCTACCAGAGGGGACCTGCCCTGACCTCAGCTTTCTGCATCTTGTCTTCATGGCTTGACCTTCTCACTGCCCTTCACGGGCCTCACCCTGGACATTCAGGTGAGTCACGTGGCCACAGCAGCACACGCTGGAGGACCTACTGTGTTTACATTTCTAGTTTTTACCAACTATTCTTTTCATTTTCCAGGGTCACGTATTATCTTCACTCGTATATTCTAAGGCTCCTAGACATTATCATTTCTCAGACTCTGTTTTGTTTGCTTTTGTTGGTGGTGAAGGAGGAGATTGATCTATGTTTACTTACTTTATCTTGGTGGGTGCATGGTGGCTGCACTCAGTGACCCTGTGCGTCGTGGACCTCATGTATCATTAGACTACATGTCGCAATGATTCCGTTTCTCCTTGTCTTGCTATCCCGTCAGCCCTTTGCTTCCTCCGTACTTACAAAAGATTAGTTTCCACTTTTTCCTTCCACTCTTCATTCGACGCCTGTTTTCCTTCCTTCCTTTCTTCCTTCTTTGTTCCCCACAGCATCTGGACATGAGCTTCCGACTGCCCTACTCTCTTTGCCATTGGTGGCAGTGTGTGTGTGTGTGTGTGTGTTCACACATTCGTTCCTCAGGTGTCACTTACGCGTGCTCTAACCTCCTTCACACACCACAGCACCCTTCCTCTCCTCCGCTTCGATTTTCATCTCTCTTTTGTCACCGTAAAAACCTTGATGCCAGATGACGTCATTATTGGCTCCTTTCCCCAATTCTACAATGCACATAAACTAATTTCAAAGCTCTACATCCTTATACTAACAAAAAGCAAACCACTAAGTTGAAGTGTAAGCCCGATGTGGGGACTCAACCCTCTGATCCCAGAACTCTGGGAGGCTGAGGCAGGAAGATCGCCAGTCGCAGCCCAGGCTCAGCCCCTTAGTAACTTAATGAGGCTCATTCTCAAGATAAAATTAAATAAATAAATAAACAAACAAACAACAGTCTGGGACATGGCTCAATGCAAAGATCCTGGGTTCAATCCCTATGCCTAAATAAATAAATGCAAAACATAGTTCCGGTTATTTTAGCCTTCAGATACATCTCAGTGAAGAGACTCCTAGTCAGTAAACTTTATTTAGAAATCACCTGGGATCCACTTGCCATGTGGCCTGCCTGCTTCTGTGCTTTCTCCCTTTATTTTTGGTGCTACTCTGTCGATATTTAAAACATTAATGTTGGTGAACGTCAATGCCATATGACAGGCTGTATTCCAAAGAGTGTCCCTGTCCCTTCCTCCTCTGAATCTCTCTCTGCGTGTAGGACACCAGGTCCCCACACACCTTCCCTGAGTCCTGGGCTAGGACTCCAGGGCTATTTAGTTTAGCGCTCTTTGAGAAACTAAGCAGAAACATAGGTAATTCATGTCAGCACAGACACCAACATAATGGCAATGCTATTGAATAAAATTTATGTTAAATTAAATTTATGGGCTGATGCAAACAATCCGTCATTATTCTCCTATCTCATTCCACATTTCTTTTCATACAGTGAATATATACATTTGTGCCTTTCTTTTTGTAAATTTAGTCGTGTACGCGGAAATCGCACGACATCAGCTGACGGAGGGCTGGCTGTGCGATGCCTTCTGCCCTGCCGCAGCAGTGCTCCGCGCCTGCTCCAGGGGATGCACGCAGCTGCCCTGTCACTGCTGACACAGTGGCCTGGAAGTTTGTGTGCCTAGCGTACACACCATGTGTGCAGTGGTGCAGCGCTGGGCCTAGATCTGCGTGGTTTCCACGTTCGCACTCAGATCTTCCATCCACTTGCAGTTTCCTCTTGGGAATGCGATAAGAGATGAGTGAGAGGGTACTGAAGGACTTAAATCCCTGGGCACTGGCGAGCTCTGTTACCTTTGTGTCGGCATGGCGATAGTTCTCTTGTGGAGAATGTCTACAGGTCCGAGAGCATATTCTGAAATTTAGCTACTTATATTATACAGTGCTAGGAATATTGCTATTCTAGGTTTAAACAGATCATTAACCTAAAACTGATGAATTTTATGTGCAGGTAGGTCTCAGTTGTTAAGTGTATGTAGAATTATGCACTTAAATGACTTACTTGTTAATAAAATCTGACAATTAGCAAATTTAAAAACAGAGATGCTGCTGTTATCATTTTCCCCCACGTGGTTACCTTGATTCATTACTATGCTTTAAAACTTCATTGTTCACCCTACCCTGTGGCTTGTCGTTATGTATTAATGCCATAAGTATGGTATTCACTTGGTTCTATTTGTAGGTTTTGTGCTTCCTGGTACTTGTCAATCTCTTCAGGAGCTAGGGGTGTATCCTTTTAATTGTAAACTCCTTATAAAATTATTTTACTTCTGATAGGGTTAATTCCTCTAATTTCTCTCCTCAGGGTTTTCCCTGTTACCCTTTGCTATGGCTTCCATCCAAATGCTACCCCACAGCCTCAGGCACTAACTGGTGCACCTCTGCAGAGGTGTCTGGATCAAGGGTTGAGGCCTGAGGATCCAGGGTGCATGATAACTCAGTTCAGTGACTGGTTCAGCATAGTCCTGGAGGTTGACAATGGGAAGACCCATGCTAGCTGTGGGTGGCATCATCGAATTAGCCTATAGGCTGGGAGATAGAAGAGTCCAGAAGGCTGGCTGGTAGCTGCCCTCCTGCCAGCCCTACCAGGGACTGTTTCGCCTCTGCGATGCCCTCTGCCATGCCACTCTGCCTTGGAGCAGCCAACCACAGAATGAAACCTCAACAGACTGTGAGCTAACATAAGCCTCTCCTCCTGTCACCTGTAGGTGTCAGGCAATCTGGTATCAGCAGCGAGAAAGTAACCGAGGCCAACTTAAGTGTTTATTAGCTGAGATCTTTAAAATAAATGTGCTTAGTTTCAGAAAATGTTCCTAACATTGCACAAAATTTAAAGATTAGCTTAGGGAGAAATTGTACACTTATGACACTGAATTATAGTGTCAAGGACAAAAGGTATTTATCTACATGTTAACACTTTTACGGCTGTTAAATGACTCAAATTTTTTCTTATGCAGATTTAGTACATTTATCTCTAAATTTATTGCTATGTTTCCCAAACTTTATTTGTAAAATGAATGACATTTTCTCTTTTGATGATCAAAGTTGTATGTAAATGCTAATGATGTTTCCACCTTATCTTTTATCTTAAAGTACATGCTAGTGTCTGACTTCTGTTTCCTAGAGATATTGCTATGGATGTAACATGCAGGGTGGATCTTCGCATTTTTCTTCCCCGCCAACATCCCTTTTTGCCTAGTTCCCTGGAACGGCGTCTGCAACAAAATGTTTCAAAGTAAAACACTGACAATTTGCACTTATGCTGTGTAAGCTCCCAGAGTCAATAGCTATAATTTTGACACTAATAAGAATGCCTGTAGTTTGCCCTCTTTATATGGTGATTTTATTATAATAGATGTAATATATATGCATTATATATAAACATGTGACAATATGTTATTCAAATATATATATATATATATATATATATATATATATATTTAATAGTGCATATGTCTGTATTTTATGTTGAGATATGATGACGCCTGTTCAGGAAGCCCATGTATGTATAAATGAGCTCGCATGGATGTTTGTGTGTATTTGTGTAGAGAACATAAATTCTAACGTAGCCAAACAAGTTTTAAGGACTGAGTGAACTTTGTCATGGAAATTTTGCAACCAAATGCCACTTGTCATCATTTTTTCCATCTAACTTTGTTAATTGTTTCTAATACTTAAATGCTTTTTAATTCTTAGATTAAATTCTTTTTAATCATTATGTATTTTTAAAATTTCCTTGTTGGGCTCTTTGTTAAAATTACTTGAACTCCATGCAAATATTCAAAGAGAAGACAGCGTCGTAGTGGCTGTACTGTGCACTCCTTGCGTCATGTCTACAGACGCTGGCATTGCAGAACAAAGAATGTGGAAGCTTTCGTGGGTGTGGCAAGTGTGGGCGCAGAGCTCAGCGCGAGCGTGTGCGCGGGGTGCGTGCGCATCTGACCGTAGCACATGCTTGGTGAGCCAGTTCTGTAAGGAAACCGGCGCTCCTTTTATAAGACTCAATCCACCTAAGCTTTCTGCACCATCTCTATTACATCTACATTTTCAAAGATTTTGCATGACTTAAATAAAATATGCCCTTGGTTTTCTTGGACAGTTATTCTCTAACAATTACTTTTATATATTGTTGCATTCTCCTGAGCCAGTCTGTAGACTATTTTGTCTTTTGCTTTTAAAAACCATGATGTTGATTTACTTAGTTTACTCATTTAGTCCTAAAATTTAAAATTAGTTTATAACTAATAATTTATTCATTTAGATATTTTTTCTCAACCTTACATTTCCCTTTATCTCACCTATTCTCTCTCTCTCTTTCTCTCTCTCTCTCTCTCTCTCTTCCTTTTGCAGCACCAGCAATAGAACTCAGGACCTTGAACTTGTCTGGCAGGTGCTTATGCAACTGGGCCGTATTCCTGGGCCCTTCACCTATTTTCTTTCTTATATTATGGCCGACCAGCCCTGGGGGTGGGGGTGGGGCTGGAGTGCCATGTGGTGCCGGGGATCCAATCACAGTCCCTGCGGTTGCCTAAGCTTGCCTAAGCAGGCACTTTAGACCGCTGAGCCATCTCACCGGTCCCACTTCTGTCAACTCTGATGCACACACCTTTCCAGCAGACCGACCACGTGGCAGCTGCAGGCGACTACCAGGACTGCTGTACCCGTTCCCTATGCAGCTTCACATTGTCTGCCATGAAGATGGCATCACCACCACGCAACCGAGTCACGAAAAATACGGCTAAATGACACCTACAGCGAGGATCTCCTGGGGCTGTATTCCCAGCCTGTGGGCCACGGGGCAGACACGCCGGCTCGGCCAAGCTCGCTCCTCACCTACGCATGCGCATGTCACGTCTCCTGCCCCGCTTCCTCCCGCGCACGCTCACTTGTGATCCTGTCTCATGACGCTCCCAAACCATGGCAGCATTAAACAATAACACCTGCTCCTCCACCTCCACCTCCACACCATATGCTCCACTGCGCTTACTGTAAATTCACCTAAAAGCTCTCAGCCCCCAGCCCCGCTTCCATCTGCGTGTGTTCTATCCACTGGGAAGCGGAGGTGGGGGACAGAGAATCCCATTTGGTGCCCAGGTCTATCTCCAGAGCCTAGAACTGTACGCAGCTCTCGAGGGAATCACTAAGTCAATACTCGCTGAATGAATAGTGGAAAAGAGGAGCCTGGCCTCCAGCCTGCAGCCTTCCTGCTGGCCAGCAGTGACTGCAGAACAAGAGGGGATCTGTGCCATCAGCCATGTGCTCCCCGGAGGCCCCCTGCCCCACTGCCCTAAGACAGCGATTACCTTGTGCGCGTGACACGTCGCACTTCGGAATCTGGGAGCAGTAGCCAACTCGGATGTTCGGATCTGTGGTAAAACACCAGGGTGACTCAGCCCCGTCGGGATTTCGACAGTAATTCTCTCGCAGGTCCCTGTTAACAGCAAACATGTTGGGCTTGGGTAGATAGCACAGCAAGTTGAATACCTTCCTGGCAATCTCAAGGACCCAGGTTCAGTCCCGGGTATCATATGCTGCACCGGCCCCACCCATAGGTGCACTGAGCCAGCCATAGAACACGGGCATGGCGACACATGCCCGTAATCCCAGTGCTCAGGAGGCTGAAACAGGAGCATCACTATGACTCTGATTTCTGCAGTGAGACCCTGTACCAAATAAATACATGATTTTACAAACTTAAAAAAAAAAAAAAAAGAAAAGGAACAAACATGTTGACACAAATGGCCTGCATCGTTACACAGCTGAGATTAGTGCAGTTCCGCTGCAGAATCCCAGAGCGCTGCACGCATAGGCCTGTTCTTACAGATCTGACATGTTGGGCCTGTCGCCTCTACAGCTTTTATCAGTCTGTGATCATTTATTAAAGACAACACAAGTATAAGTGGCATTAATATTGTCTTCTTCGCCCCTTTTAATTAATCTCTTTTGCTTTCCTTGTTCTAATATTTATTTCCAAAGTATAAAATACATGGATGAGGAGTACAAAATAAGTTTCTATGACGCAAGGAACAGAAATAAAACCAGGTCAGCAGATGAACAAGTATTTGTATTATACAATACAAATATTTGTATTATAAAATAAGGAAAAGGCTGGTGAGATAGCTCAGTGGCATGAACAACTGCCTGGAAAGCACAAGTTCCTCAATTTGACAACAAGAGTAAATAAAAATAAAATAATTAAAAATACTGACATATGCATTTCTGCCATCTAAACAAATCATTGAATTAGGCCTCACATGCACACACACACACACACACACACACACACACACACACACATCTCCTAAATCCCTCCCTCAAGCTAATATAAAAAAGCAAGAAGGGACTGGTTTTCAACAGGAGTGGCTGTCGTGACCACCGAGTGGTTCTCAGGAGCAGCGCCGTGAGCATCAAGGCCTAGAGCGAGGTTCCCAAAGCCCAGTTCTGTAACCTTCTGGATCAGAATTACTTGGAATACTTGTAAATGTCTGCATGAGGTCAAAACCGAGACTTAATTAATAAATATCTCCAAATGAATGATAACCTCCATTTATAACTCTCTTTGTGGGCTGGTGAGATAACTCAGTAGAATAAGCGCTTTCTTGGCAAGCGCAGGGTCCTGAGTTCAACCCCTGGTACTACAATCAATCAATCAATCAATAAACAAGCAAATAAATAAATAAGGGGCTGGGGAGATAGTTCAGTAGAATAAATGCCTGCCTGGCAGGCGCAAGGGCCTGAGTTCAATCCCCAATTCCACAAAAAAGAAAAAGTAAAAATTAAATAAATAAATAAATAAATAAATCTCTGTATGTGAGCAAACAGAAATTTAAAGATCATTACACAAAAAGTAGTAAAAGGTCACCACACTGTCCCATGTCCTCTAGGCACCCCTGAAATAACCATGCTTGGCTCATGTACTCACTTGCACTTGAAATTTTCGGGAGTTATATCGTGTTGGTGTGGGTACTGTGAATCCCAGCGCTGGCATGGAATTCCATTCCAAATGGTGCTGATGGTCCCCCTGTACCCTTCCCCTTGACCTTGAAGGCATTCTGTTGTTTCCATGGAGATTTCGGTCTCATTCATAGTACTGTCAGCTAAAGGAAGAAGGAAATTGAAATCTAGATTTTAATGTGCCATCCACTGTTTCAAATTCATTTGCATTGATCTTTTGGGGGACTTTTTGGTTACCTGTGTTTTTATTATTAGCTAGAGTAAGGAGCTCAACTCAACATGATTACTATCTGCAAGTGAAAGTGACCTTTCACTTCAGTACTTAATCAGTTGATTCTTCAATAAATTTAAAGACATTCATTTTCATATACTACTATAGGATACATACTTTGGCTATATAGTATTGTTGAAACGACTTTACAAATGGCCCTAAAATCAAGCTGCTTACACACGCACACAGACTCAGTCATGCAATTGGCCATGGCTCTTCTCTACTGTGATAAACACCAGATAACATACTACATTTTTGTTTTGAAATAACTTGGTATTAAAAGTCAGAACAGTTGCCCTCAGGAACATCTATCTCTTGATTTTTCTTTCCTGTTTTGACTGCAGGGTTGATCAGTAGAGTCCCCAAATGCCATTAAAGTACATATAAAACAAAAATAATAATGATGATGATACAGTTTTGCAAAATGCTCTTGGATATAGATAGATGATGGATAGACATAGCCATAGACAGAGACACAGACACAGACAGTAACACAGACACAGACATAGACATAGACAGATTCAATACGAAAAAATAATGGATCATGAGAAATACCTTGCATAGAAACAGTCAGCAGTGGTGACCCAAGTATTTCCTGAGTTCACTATTACCTAAAGGATGTTAACGAAGCACTCCAAGGCTGAATTTCATAGGCCCTGAGGAGCTGCACCTCCTCTGAAGAGAGTGCCCTTGAATTCTACTTGTCTGCCAATTTGAACTGAGCATTAAATGCTTTGAGGAGCCTGACTTGTGCATGAAGTTCCTCGGTCTCCAGAACCCTAAACAAATCAAGCTTGGACTAATACAGTTGTTACACAGCAAGGACAAGAAAGAGGAAAGCAACATTCTCTGGCTGGCATCGATTCATTAACATAGTGCTGTGATAAGAAAATGTTTGATTCCCTCACGGCTGCATTTAAATAGAGCTGGACTCCTGGGCGCCTCTCGTTTGGCCATCACTGTGCTAGAGCTGGGAGGAGAGGCATCCAGAGGTGATCACTTCCTGAGGGAGAGCTAGACCTGCCTGGCAGCAGTCATACCTCCTCCTGAGGCCAGGTCATGGTAAAAGCTCAGCGCCTGTGACTCAGTGTCAGACCACAGGCCCCTTAGTCTGTTACTTCCCTGTTCTGCTACGCGGCAGCACGAAGCCTTCACCAGATGCTTGGTGTCCTAGGTTCAAGAGCCATGAATGAAAAAAGAAAGACTTCTCTTCTTTATACATGATCTAGTCTGTGGTATTTTGTTATAGCAACTGAAAAGTGACTGACATGCCTACCTCTGAGCTGTAAGTTCATGGACAACAAGCTGAGTACACCTGTCCTGGCCTCTTGGGTCTGAGAGAAGTTTATTAGGGCTGCCACTATCAACACACTCTGCTACCCCTGTCCACCCTGAGCATCTCAAGTAATTTTTCTCCTAACAACTTCATGCACATTCTGTTCTTGTTATTATTAAGCCATTGTCCTAGGCACTCTCCTTAGTGACCACCATTGTGCTGTGCACATCGGGCCCAGAGATCCACTCTTAGAGAACCTGGATGTCAGCTTGAGGGCCCTGGCTAACAGCGTGCCCACCCACCACCCCCTGAGGAAACCGCGCCAGGCCAGCTCTTAAACATGAACACAACTGCTGTCTGAACCTTGGCATAACTTTCCAGCTGCCAAGGGAAACAAAAAAACCCAAGGAATAATACACTATTCAGATATGGCTGGGGCTTGCTCATTGCCTGATGGGATTTCTATCTATGGAAGAAGGTTGAGAGTTATTCCTGCTGTGTGGAAGTCGCTTCAGTTTGAATAAGGGGAAGGGGATGAAACCTCCTGCATGCTGCAGCAATATAAAATTAATTACAAAGCATCAGTTTTGGAGTGTGTGGGCAGGGGGAGGGGAATTTTAAGGCAGGTTTTTCCTAAGTGATTTTATAAAGTTGTGCTTTTGCAAAAATGACCCGTATGAGTTAAAATTTTTTAAAAAGCGCACAGCCTTACAAACAATTTTAAATGTACTGCTACAAGTGAGGGAAGCAAACATCATTATTACTCACTAAGAAAAATAAATAAAACTTAGCAAATGCAATGAGTAATCCAAGATAATCATATTACTTCCCCAAGATGTTCAGAAGAGTGATAAAATTTAATGTAAGATAAATATTTTCTTATTCCAGTGGAAACTTAAATCTGAGAATTCTCTAAGATAAGAAAGAACTCTGCTACAAAAACCCAAATTCAAAGACTTAAATAAAAATATTGATAAAAGCACAACACAGCTGATTCACCTAAGATTTCACGGTCAAGTTTGGATACCTGCATTATTAGGGTTCGGTTTATTCTGAATCTCAGAAATTTCTAACCACCTTTAAAAAAAGAATCATTCTGTTTAAGGGGCTGAGGTGATAGCTTAGTAGACTAAAACTTGTCTGGCAAGTGCAGGGTCCTGAATTCAATTCTTGGTAGCAAAAATTGAAAGTAGCAATTAAGAAGTTTTCATCATTTTTAAAAATTATTTTATTTTATTTCATTTCATTTTACTTTATTTGCAAGACCAGGGCTCAAACTCACAACCTTGCACTTGCCAGGCAGGTACTTGTGCCACAGAGCTATCTCCCAAGCTCAGTTTTCCTTATTTGAACCATTAAATTTCATAGTATTTGTTTTCTAAACTTTAATCAGAATATTTTAAAGTGACATAAGATTACTGTAAAGAGTCACTATTCAATAGGAAAAAAGTACACTAAAATGGTTAAATGAAATTAAAAATCAGATAGAGGTGAGATAACTTAGATTGTTTAACATTCTAACTTTTATATTTATCTGTTTGTTTGTTTGTTTATTTATTTATTTATGATTTCTTGACACAGGGTTCTGCTATGCAGCTCAGGCTGGCATTGAGCTCACTTTTATAGCCCCGGCCGCTCTCAAACTCACACTGATCCTCCTGCCTCAGCCTCTCAAGCGCTGGGATTACAGGCGTGAGCCACCGCACCTGACACATATTCTAATTGGAAAGTAGAAAATACACACTTTTGAAATTGGCAAAATGACCAAAAAAAAAGAACAAAATTAATGTTTATGGGTGGAAATACAAAGAACTGGGCTGAGGAGATAGCCTCACAGTCTACGTGCCTGCCTGGCAAGCGCAAGGACCGAAGTTCAATCCCCAGTACCTCATGTTGTGCCAGCCACCAAAACCGGGCATGGTGGTACACACCTGTGAACTCAGTGCGGGGGCGGCTGAAGCAGGATGCTCACTATGAGTCCGTGCTCCATAGCAAGATCCTGTGCCAAATACACAAGTAAACAAAGAAATCAGGAAGCGTTTCAGAAGATTAAAAAAATACAAAGAACTTTTCATGAGGCCTCTTGGAGATGTAAAAATATCTAAAAAAACAATAGAACTATTTTTGTGCCTTATTTTAATAAGCATCAGTCATTTTACGGAGCACTAAAGAACCCGACCGTCTCGGTTCTTCCCTGTGTTCTCCCTCATCCCCATGCTTCAAGCTCCTCCCCGGAGCCCGCCCCAAGCAGCGAGCTTCGCGCACAGGGCGCCCACCGACGTCTGGGCCTCTGCATTTAGTGCACTCACCCACCAACCGCTAGGCACGGCCTTGCCAAGGAACTGCATAACTTTGGCAACAGTTTATAGAATAAACGCAATTTAATCCACATGTTAGTACAGTGATGTCTCCAACTAATAGTAATTGTGAGACTTCATGAAGATATTTAATAACGCTATGTGGTGGGACCAAGACAGTTTGTCCATCGATCACTTCATCGTGACGGAGATGGCTGGGCTTTGCTTCTTGGCGTCTAATGATTCCAGTAACAATGAGCTACTCCTGAGTCACAGTAAATCACAGTCCTGCTGCTGCCTTCCTGTATGGATGTCAAAGCTCAGTATGAAAACTAAAGAAACATTTCACAATAATTGATTTGGAAAGCCCTATCGGCTATTGGGAGAGCCAGTCCTCTGCACTTAATCCTTTAACATGGAGCTGAGCGAGGGGGTTTTGAAGTCTCCAGTGGCCAGGAGGAGTGTGGAAAACACAAAATCCCCTCCAAGCATCGGCTGCATCTGATCAAATCGAGATAAGGCAACGTGCTTTTAAAATACATCCTCTTCGTATTCACGGACATTTCTGCAAGTATGGCCACGAGATTCCCCCTGAGAATACCAGCAACTCTTCAGAGAGCTCCACACAAATAAAATACTTGGCCAGGGTGTGGGCAGCCAGGTTTGGCAACAGACCAAGGTCTGCGTGTAGCTCCCAGGGGCTGTGAGCTAAGGGATGTTTCCCTTTGATGACTGACACAGCTCTTCTGTTTGGAAATACTTGAAGGGAAGCAACACTTGCTGTTGAGAATTTCACCATTCTATTACCAAAATGTCAAACGCTATGGCTGCCTCTGGGAATACTGAGTTCACTTCACTAGTGCCAATAAGCTGCAATCTAAGGCTGAGATATTGACAGGAATTTTGAAGTTTTAAGAGTTTTTTTTGTTTTTTGTTTTTTGTTTTTTTTTGACAAAGAGCATGAACCATCGCATAATTTAGGGGAGAAGTGTCTTACGCCCCAACAGCTGGAGAGGAGCAGGAGACCGCTCTCCACACAATGGGCCGATTTCTCTGCAAAAGCTGTGCAGAGCACTGGGGTCCTTCTGGGAGCCTGCAGGGCAGCAGGAAGTCCAAGGGCACCAGTGTGCCTCAGGGGCTCGCCCTGGACCCATGCCACAGGCAGGTCCCTGTGTTCCCAGTCCTCCCCCCACCTCCAAGCCCAACACCTGTCAGAAGAAAATTCAGATTTCCCGGTGAGATAACTGATTGCTGTTGTTTCTACAGCTAAGAACCATCTGTGGCCCTGGCTGAGGCCGTCAGGCGATTGGCCCTTGAGCTGTGCCACCCTGCTCTCTGCTGGAGAGCCCCGCTGCCAGGAGCAGGGAATCCCAGGGTTTCTGTTCCACTGAGCAAGGCCCAGAGAGCCGGCCTCTGCCTCAGAACGCATGCTGGGGTCTCAGAGGGCGGGCTCAGGTTCCCTGTAAAACTGAAGAGCTTCTTGTCTTCATGCTGACGTGGGAGAGTAGCAAAGACCGCCCCAGGACAAGCCTCAAATTGCTTGCATGCTTGCTTTCCATGTCAAGCCAGGATTCGTATCTGAAGCCTTGCCCTGGATGTCATCCAAAGCTTTTCTGCTACAGATGCTCAGGAGACAAGACTTTCATGAGGCGTGTTCAACTCTATAGCTTATTCCTTAGTAGACAACTTGGGAAAGGCATCCAAGAAAATGATTTTCCTCTCAAGAAGGGTAGTGATAGCATTTTCTCCCGACTCCAAATGCAATAAGGTTTTATTTCTTTTCTTTTTGCCAGCTCAGCAACCACTATCCCCTGTGCCTGCCTAACTTTGCCTAAGCAGACACTTTAGACTGCTGTGCTATCTTGCCGGCCCAATAAAGTTTAATTTCTCTGAATCTCTATTCTGGCCTTGGATTAGTCGATAAAAATTCAATGAAACAATAGCTTAAAAAGGAACATAATTTGTTACCATAATTTTCCCAACACACAAACAATGAATTTCAAAAAATACTGATATTCTCTTTATATGAGGCCAATGTTCATTTTTACAGAGAGAAGGGCTTTTGTATTTGTTACCAGCAGAAGTGTAGCTATGTCAGTCTGCTCACGCTGCCATAAAATTCCACCGACTTGGTCGTGTGGGCAGCGCTGACTTCTTTTCTGCCATCTTTGAAGTCTGGGAAATCCAAGAACGAGGCCCTGGGACTTGGACAGAGGACAGTGGAAGCTCCCTTCCCGATGCATGGCACTCCTTTTCTCCTTGACCTCATGCTGGTGATGGGGCGGGGTCCCTATTGTTGTAAGGCCAGAGATTCTACCAGTTTAAGTCCTGTCCTTGTAATCCCCTGGAACTATAATCCACTTGTGAGGTCCCTGAATCAAGAGAGAGCCCCTTCAGGGGTTAGGGCTTTAATGTTTCAGTTTAGGCGGATGCAATTCAGTCTATTGCAAGCCCTTTAGGGAAACCTTTGCTAAGTAAGATCTGCTTGGGTCACACGTCAGAAATAGCTGTGGGTACTTGAATATCTAGAACTGAAATAATAATAAGGAGATAACAAGGAGGAAGATCAAGAGAAAGAGAAGGAAAGGGAGAAGAAAAGGGGAGGGGAAGGGAGAAGGAGGAGGAGTAGAATAACAAGAAGAATAACAAGAAGAACAACAAGAAGAAAAAGAACAAGAAGAACAAGAAAGAAGGAGAAGATGGAGGTGGAGGAGGAAAAGAAGAAGAAGAAGAAGAAGAAGAAGAAGAAGAAGAAGAAGAAGAAGAAGAAGAAGA
>PVJA010037260.1:0-20548 GCA_004027025.1 Myocastor coypus
TCCATGCAGCTAAACTGTATCTGCCTCCATGACTACAGAAGACAACTACCAGCCTTGGTGGCTGGAAAGCCAATATGCTACGAACATTTGTTGCCTGTCCTTCAGTTTGAAATGTACATTTCTCTGCCTTTAAAGACAGCACAAGTCTATCAACTTAGGGTAACTACCACTATTAATTTCTCTTTGGATAATATCTCCAAAGTTTTAACTTCAAAGTTCAACACTGAAAATTTTATGGATGCAATTTTGCAAACAGAAAATATCGCACCTCACATATACTATGCATTTTGAAAATTCAAAAGAGTGGATCTAAGCATGTTTATGTTTGCTTCCATCTGATACAGTTGACATTGATGTATGGAAAATAAACCTAAAATCAAATTTACAAATGATAGGAGAATACATTAAATAAATAAATAACAATAACAACTTTTGGGCTGGATAGATATCTCAGTGGCATAAATGCCTGCCTGAGAAGTGCAATGTCCCAAATTTAATCTCTGGTATCACAGAAAACAAAATAGAAAGGAATGAAATGATGGGAGAAACAACAAGACTCCCCCTGGTGAGCTACTGCTTGACTTCTCCCTGCAATATTTGTATTGAGTATCATAACAAATTTTATGTGTCAGTATTACTAGGCCATAGTATCTAGCTTTAGTCAAGATGTTTAACCTAGATGTTTTGTAATATGATTGATTTGAAATTACTAGGCATTGAATAAAGTAGATTACCCTTCATTATGTGATGGACCTTGTACAATCGATTTCTCATTTGTTTTGAGAGAAAACATTCCCATCTCCTGAAGAAGTAACAAATTTCCTTTAAACCATCTTCAGACTCCAGATAACAATGTGAGCCTTCTTTGTGTATATTCCCACCAACATTCTGTGTAGATTTCAGATTTTTCTATCTCTATATACGAGAACTAATTTTTTAAAAAATTTATTAGTGTTGAAAATGTTTGCAGTTCACATAGCCTCCTTAACTCAATCTTTCTACGTTTCTGTCTCCCTGACTCACTCTCTCTATATAGGAACATACAAGCATTATGTTGTTACGTATGTGTTCTGTTTCTGGAACACCTTAATATCACTAGCAGATGCTGCAAGTGGTGATGCAATCAGCTTCCTACCCTCCTTAACCATGAAAATGGAAGTTACCAAATTGGATCCTATGTAAGAATCACATGGGCAGAGTTCATGCAAACCACAGGTCCCGAATCTATAATTAAATCTTTACATTTTCATTCTGCGTTCATATAGTCAGTGCTGTTGTTGGTGGAACAACTTGGAATAACCAAGACCTACCCATTGCCTTCAAACTGCATGCTAATGGGTTCTCACAGAAAAATGCACTCACAATTTCCGAAAGGCAACCTGACCACCTTTTAAATGCTCCAAAGATGATTATATGCAAAATACAGCTTAAGAACAATGGGATAAAAACCTTCCTATGCCAGATAGCTGACATTATATTGAAATGGCATACAGTGATCTCTTGAGGACATGTTGCTCAATTATTTTAATTGTGTAAACTAAAGCTATTGTGTACAATCACAACTCAGAAACATTTAACAAAATACTTGTAAAATATTGCCAAATCCTAAGAGACAGGGTTAGAAGTGAGTAGTTGTCACATCTAAGACACTATCCTGCAGAACATCAGGCAATATAGGAAAACAATGCATCAAGTTGGAAGAAAATTAAATGTCAGGTATACATCACCTTTCTCAACTTACCTAGGGTGCCTCAGAGTTACGCTAAGGCTCTCACTTGAGATTCTCCTGCCTTTATTCAGTATAGGCTTGTGAAGTCATGGACACTATAACAACAATCAGTGCCTCTTTGCATATCTTTCCTTCTACCCATCCCTGTGCCTAGGGTAACCTGAGTCCCAGAGGAGTTCAACTCCTAGAGTAACTAATTAAAGGCAAAAAAAAAAAAAATTACCTAGGACCACTCTAGGATGAATTCTCTCACAGTCCTGCAGCAGTGGCCTATTATAGTCAGTGAGCCCACTGAGTGTATTTGGGGAAAGGTAGGGATTAAACAGAGATCGAGGATGGAAGTTTACTTGTTGCTTTAGGGACTGGACGTGAGTCTTTGGTTGCTGTAATATACTTTTGGGGAGTGAGTAAAAGCAGTTGTAAAGACCATGAAAGTAGTCAGGGAAGGGAATGAATGAATGATTTAAAATATTTTAGAATCATGAAATCTTATAGAAGGTGTCATCAATCATTTTGAAGCATTATATTATGATGAAAGACCTATGCCTTGGGAAGATTCCCAGGTGGCAGTCCGAAAGCTACAGCGCTGCTCACTCTACCTAGCCCCTAGGAAAGATGAACAATTCTACTAACAAGGGTCAGCCTTCGTGGTCTATCTATCATTCTAGATATACCGATAACTCAGAAGGAAAGAAATGCAGGAAAAGATGGACTCCTGCTAATGCCATGCTCTTCCTGTCACCTCAATAAATCACAGGACCATAGCTGACATTGCTTCTTCCAGTACCGTTGCAGACTCCTCTTCTACATGGCTATGATGAGCTCAATGAGTTTCCTTCATTTTTTTATTTTACTTTAAAAAGAAAAATCAATAAAAACTTCCATACAAAATATTAAAACACAATAATAGGTTAACAATTGTTAATTATGTACTGTTTTCTCAAAGTAGTTGCTCAGATTATATGATATAAGCATGAAATTCTTTATAAATTTTAATGGAAAGAAACAGCAATGAGACAGTCTCACCACAGGCTAGTAGGACAGCTACAATAATTATTATATTGCATATTGTTGCCTTCATAGTACTTGTTCAGAATACAAGATGCAGACTTAATACCTTGTATAAATACTATTAGTACAAATCTTTCTTCTCATTGTAATATGAGAAGATATATATATATATATATACATATATATACGTATATACATATATATGTATACATATACATATATGTATATATGTATATATATGTATATACATATATACATATATGTATATTCCAATAGTCCATAATAGTAGTGGGTTATCAGCACAACTGGCAATGTTAGAAGCTGTTGAATTGAGCCTCTTACAGCTCAGCATATTAATATGGCTTTGCATTTTATGCCTCATGGTTAGACTTTTCTGCTGGATGGTTAAGACCAGGCAAAGACTTCTCTAACAGAAAATGTATCTTTTGTGTCTGACAAATTCAATCAAATACCCTCAGGATTTACCCTGACACCATGTACAGCAGTTTGTAAATCTTTTGACAGCAGCAGCCCTGTAGATGTGTCATGGCCATTGTTTGACCATTTTGCTCTCTGTGAAATAGGAATGAAAAATTGGTCACATAAGCACAAACCATACTTTCTAATGAACTAATATAAATTGGTAGTATAATTATCCTAGCTATCTTATGTATATGTATATAATTTTAATAAATAATACATAATTGTGCATATTTTTGTTTACCCTTCCTGCTTTTCACCTTTTTCTATCACAAAAGTTTTTTCCCTTTGGAGCAGTTTCTTCACCTCTCAAATTATCTATTGTACATTTTGGATCTTCTTTACATTTTTGGTTTCTTACTAGGAAAACAATGCGACGTTTACACATGTAAGTCTGATTTACTTCACTTATGAGTATGGTCTCAAGTTCAATCCATTTATCTATAAAAGCCTTAAGTTGATCTTTCTATATAGCTGTGTGTATTCCATTGTATAAAAAGACCACATCTTTTTATGTATGGCTTAGTTAATGTACATTTGAGTTATTGCCAAGATCTAGGTATCACATATTATGTGTCTGTAACCATGTGTTTAGATATATACTCCTGTGGTATGTTTTTAGTTCATAAAATACCCAGAACCTGAATAGCTGGGAAGAATGGGATCTCTAATACCAGATGTTTTGGGAATCTCCACATTGATTTCCAAAATGATTATATCAATCTACAGTGTCAGCAACAGGGGAGATTGTTCCTTTTCCCCAACAGGTGCACTGGCATTTGTTATTGGTTGATTTCCTGACAATAACCATTTTTGGGGGGGGTCACAAAGAATCTCAGTGTTGTTTTAATTGACATTTCTTAACTAACAATGTTCAAATGAGTTTCATGTATTTGCTCGCCATTTTACTTCTTGATCTGAGAAGAGAGTATCCATCTCAGATGCCCATTTTTTGATTGAGTCTTTGAATTTGTAGGGCCTGATTTTTTTGCATTTTTATATGTTCTAGAGAGAAGTCTTTGTCCTTGGGACCATTGGCTCAAACTTTTCCCACTCGGTGGGTTTTCTTTTCAGTCTGCTGGTGATTTCTTTAGATGGGAAAAGCTTTTTAACAGGATTATATGCCAGTTGATAATTCTCTGATGTACTTTCCAGTAAATTTGGGTTTTGGTCATAAAGTCTGCCTAACCCTATGTCTTAAAGATGTCCATCTAGTTACTCTTCCAGATTAGTGTTTCTTTTTTAATATTTAGACATTGGTTTATTTTTGCTATAATTTAGTGCATAGTAGTAGACATGGGGTTAGTTTTAGTCTTCAACATGTAGAGAGCCATCTTTTCCAGCAAAATTTCCTTTTTATTTTTTAATGTATTTAGTACAGGGCCTTCAAGGTCTCACTATATAAATTAGACTCATAGTGATTCTCCTATTTTCAACCTCACAAGCACTGTGATTACAGGTGTGTGCCACCACACCCAGTCTCAATCACAGTCTCAGCACACTAGGTGGAAGGGCCAACATGGCTTAATTTGTTGGGGACTGAACTCCAGCTCCTCTGCTTTGCCTAAGCAGGGGCTTTAGTCCGCTGAACTATCGGCTGGTGGTGCCAGCACCATTTCTTGAAAGACCATGTTTCTTCCAGTGAACATATCTGAGACCTTTATCAAAGATAAGGTGACTGGCTGTGTTTGTAGCTGTGTCCCTGGATTCTATCAGTTCCACTGCTCCTCAGGTGTATCTTTTTTGCCAGTGCTATGTTGATTTTATCACAGCAGCTGTGTAGTAAAATTTTAAGTCAGGGACTTCGATGCCTCTTTCCTTGCCTTTGTTGCCTAGGATTGACTTAGCTACGGTAGGCCTATTGTTTCCACTTGAATTTTAGGAATGCTTTATCTAGATCTGTGAGGGTATGTGAATGATATTTTGATCAAGACTGCATTCAGTCTGTATAACATTTATACAATGTTGTTTCTTCCTATTCGTAAGCAAGGGAAATCTATCCATTTTCTAATATCTTTTTTTATAACTTTTTGGAGTTCCATGATTTTCACTGTATAAATCTTTTATTTATTTTGTTAAAATGATTCATAAATATTTCATTTTGTTGGATGCTATTGTAAAGGGTATGGTTTACCTAATTTCTGTCTCAGTAAGATTGTTGTGTACAGTGATGCTATTGACTTTTGTTGATATTCTATCCAGCTACCTTACTGAATTTAGTTATTAAATCTAAAAGTCTTTTTGTTAGAATTTTGAGGTCTTCTTGTAGAGTATCATGTTATCTGAAAATAATGGCAATTTCACGTTTTGGTTTTGGTTTTGGTTTTCTATAGGGTCTCACTACACAGATTTACTCATAGTGATCCTTCTGTTTTCAGCTTTCCCTGCACTGGGATTATAGACATGGACCAATAAGCCTAGAATTGGTCCAGGGTGAGGCCCAGAGTAGCATGTTGTACCAGGGATTCAACCCTGGGTCTCTGCACTTGCCTAAGCAGGCCTTTAGACCACTGAGCTATCTCCCCACCTGAACTATGTATCATTATTCCTTTTATTTCTCTTTCTTGTCTAGTTGTTCTGGCTAATATTTCCAAAACTATATTTAATAGAGATGGCTATAGTTGTCATCTTTGTCTTTTTCCTGATTTTAGAGTGAAAGCTTTCAGGTTTTGTCCATTGAGTATCATTTTGGTTATTGGTTTTTCATAGATTGATTTTATTAAGTTGAACTACAAACCATCTATTCCAATTATTTGTAGGGTTGCTGTCATGAGTGAGTGTTGGACTTTATTAAATGCCTTTATGGCATCTATTGAGATGATCGTGTGATTTTCATCTTTGGCTCCGTTGTTTTAAGGTATTACATTTATTGATTTTAGTGTGTTGAGCCATCTCTGTATTCCTGGGATGAATCGCACTTGGTTATGATATTTGATGTTCTTGATGATTTGCTGAGTTATGTTTCCTAGTGTCTTAATGAGGATTTTTGCATCTATGTTCATCAGGGAGATTGGCCTATAGTACTCTTTTCTGGTTAGTTCTTTCTGTAGTTTTGGCATCAGAGTAATACTTTCCTCCAGGAATAAGGGAGAATCGCTTCTCTTCCAAGTCTATTAAAGAGCTTGAGGACTATTGGCACTAAATATTCTCTAATGTCTTGTAGAATTCAGCAGTGGAGGGCCTGCCAGAAAGCTCAGTGGACCCTAAGTGTCTGCTTAGGCAGAGCACAGCATCTGGGATAAATCCCCAGCATGCTTCACTAGTCCCACCCCAGTGGCATGCTGAGACAGCGATTGAGACTGGCATGGTGGCATGCAGCACCTGGGAGGCTCAAAACAGGAGGATCGCTATGAGTCCAAACTATGTAGTGAGACCCTGTAAAGAATTCAGTGGTGAATCTATCACAGCCTGTGTTTTATTGCTTTTGTTGTTGCTGTTGTTGGTAGATTTTTAAACTACATCTTCCATTTCTTTAATTGATATTGAGCTATACACAATTTTTATATCTTCTTTATTCAGTTTTGATAACTCATATATCTAGAAATCTGTCCATCTATTTTGTGTTTTCTGTTTTAAGTGAGTAAAGATTTTCCAAGTAGGTATTGATGATGTTCTGAATTTTGATAGGATCTGTAAGGATTTCACTCTTTTGAGTCCTCGTTGTATGAATTTTGGTTTCTTACTTCCTTTTCTGATAAAGTTTGGTAAGGGTTTATCAATTTTATTTATTCCTTTAAAGAACCAACACTTCAACTCATTAATTCTTTGATTGCTTTCTTAGTCTCCACTGAGTTAATTTCAGTTCTGATGATCTCTTGTTTGAGCTTTGGGTTTGATGTGCTCTTCTTTTTCTAGAAGCTTGAGATGCAACACTAGGTTGTGTTGTTGTGTTTATTCTGTTTGCCCGATGTAAGAATTCACCACTAAAATATCCTTCTTACAGCTGCTTTCGTTGTGTCCCACAGGTTCTGCTGTTTTATCTCTTTCATTTCACTGCAGATATTGCTAATTTCTTCCTTAATTTATGTCACCCCTTCATTCCTCAGGAGGATGTTATTTAATTTCCATGTGTTTACTGCACTTTTGCGATTTCTTTTGCATTTGTCTTAGTTATTTTTTTACTCATTGCTGGGACAAATAACCGACACAACGAAGGAAGAAAAGGTTTATTTAGCTCGCAGTTTGTGTAGGTTTCAGTTCATATTCCACTGGCTCCAAGGCAGAGGAAAACAACGAAGAGCAGAGGAGCAACAGCTGTGGCATCCATCAAGCCTCCCACTCCTCCAAATTCTATGACAGTGCAGAACTGCTTCAAAGTGGCGCAGCTGCAAAGATCAAGCTGCTCCAAAGATGAGGACTTCTCCAAGGAAGCAGGACTGGGCTGGGCTGCTCTGATCTCACAAAGTTTTCATCAACTCTTTTATACATTTTTTTTTGTCCTGAGTCACTATGGGGTGGCAAGTCTGGCCCTAGAGTGGAACCAGTCGCATCCCAGGGCAGGTTCTCCACATCCTACAGGATGGGGTCCCCACAACCCAGAATCAGCTGAGCCCATCCAGTCAAGCTTCCTCAAGTTGACACACATATCAACTACCACACCATGTATTTTCAATCTTTATACTATTGTCATATAAAATATAATGCACAATCAATCATAATTCCTTACATTTACTTAAGGATATTCCATGGGCTATCTTAGGCAATATCCCACATGTAGCTAAGAAGAATGTATATTCTGGTGTTACATGGAACACACGGTAAAGGTCTACTAAACCAATTTGCTCAAAAGTTTTGTTCAATTCTAATATTTCACTTTTGATTTTTTTTGTCTAGTTGTTCTATCCCTTTCTAACAATGAAGTATTAAGGTCCTTTGTTACAGTTGTCTTATTTCTTGTTCGATTTTTTTTTTTTTTTGGTCTTTTTGAGACAGGGCCTCACTATGCATTTTAGGCTGGCCTTGAGCTCACTTTTGTAGCCCAGGTTGGTCTTGAACTCACAGCAATCCTCCTGCCTCAGCCTCCTGAGTGCTGGGATTACAGGTGTGCACCACCACACCCAGCTCCTTGTTCAATTTTTTATGTCTGTTATCTTATCTTATATAGTTGGGTGCTCCTGTATTTGGTGAATATATGCTGATGGCTCATCTCTTTCTCTTGATATTTTCCCTGTAAAAGTAGGTAGACATCTTCCTTACTGCTTTTATCATTCTTGGTTTGAAGTTCACATTATCTGGAAAGGGAAGACCTACCTCTGGATTCTTGGTATATCCTGCCTATCTCTTTCTTTTGATTGGAGAATTGAGGCCATTTACATGATGGTCATAACTGACTCTATTGGCTTATATTTGTCTTGTTATTTTCCTGGTGTTGATTCCCTGCTTTTTTCCCCTCTTAATTGTTTGTGTTGCCTGGTGGTTTCTTTCTGTTGATGTTCTTGGCATTGTTGTCATTTTGTACCTCTGTCTAGAATACCTTTCTATATTCTTTCTAGAGTTGATTTGGTGGTCATGAATTATTCGGTTGTTCTTTTTTTTATGGAAGTATCTTATTTCTCAAATAATTTTGAAAGTAGTTTTATACAGTACATCAATCTGAGTTGAAAGTTGTTAACTTTTGGGACTTTAAATATTTCACTCCCAGGTGCTATTGACTTCAGGGTTTGTGCAAAGAAGTCTTCTATGAAGCGGATGGGCTTTATTTTATAGGTGAACAGTTTCTTTTCTCCAACAACTTTTAATATTGTATTCTTAGGCAGAATTTCTTGAATCTTGATTAACTTGTTCATAGTCATAGATTTACTGTGGATATGGCTAATTGGAGTTCTTTTTCATTTTTTAAAAAGTTTACAGCCGGGCGTGGTGGTGCACGCCTGTAATCCCAGCACTCAGGAGGCTGAGGCAGGAGGATCAGTGCGAGTTCGAGACCAGCCTGGGCTACAAAAGAGAACTCAAGGCCAGCCTCAACTGCATAACGAGACCCTGTCTCAAAAAGACACACAAAAAAAATTTAAGATTTTTAGCCTGCAGGATGGCTCAGTGGTCTAAAGTGCCTGCTTAGGAAAGCTTAGGCAGCTGCGGGACCGCGGTTCGATCCCCAGCACCACATGCTGCGCCAGCCCTGCCCTTAGGGCAGGCTGAGCTGGCCATAAAAATAAATAAATAAGCAAATAAAAGTTTGCTGGGAGTGGTGGCGCACGCCTGTAATCCCAGCACTTGGGAGGCTGAGGCAGGAGGATTGGTGCAAGTTCGAGACTAGCCTGGGCTACAAAAATGAGCTCAAGGCCAGCCTTAACTGCGTAATGAGACCCTGTCTCAAAAAGACAAAAATAAATAAATAAATAAATAAATAAATAAAAAAAATAAAAAGTTTACAACTGCATTGACGACAGCAATGTGTAATACAAAAACTATGTTTCAAATGCCTGTCATCTTGGTGTTTTAAATGTGTACCATTTCTAAGGTCATATCAAGTATTATTATACTCTCTTTAAAGTAATTTTTAGGAAAAAAGGTGATAAAATAAATAGAAACAAGAACAAAATTTAAGATTTCTTGAAATCATGTGGTAATATTCAATCATATGTCCCATCTTGCATAACTATGTCTGATAATCTGAGCAACAGATTTGGCAATAACAGTAAATAACATATCATTCATTACTAATCAGCTTTTTTGTTTTGAAAAATCTATGATATATGTATTGTTGTATGTAACCCTGATTCTGTATTTCTTTTTGTATTCTTCTTGCTTTTGTTTTTACTCTTCAAAATAAAAGAAAATTATAATAAAAACAGAAAACATAACTTTTTATCTGAAAAGTCTATGATCTACAGCAAAATAATACCTTTCTTGTGATTACATAATGCCTTGATGATGAAGCTGTGGGTAATAAGGAAGTCAAACACTGCAATCTAAAGTGCTCCCCAACCTTGTATGAAAACTGTCCATAAATATGCAATGAATATCTCAAAACTGCATTAGCCCATGAGTCAAATTTGTGATTAAAATACAAAAGCATAAAAACAATAAATGTGCAGACAATTTTTTAAAGTTAGAAACATATTATTTGCATTTGTATTAATGTTTTGTACAAATGTCAAATATATTACTAAAAACGTCAGTTTGTTTTACTCTTTTAACTCTACAACCATCATGTGACCATAAGAAATATGTTAAATACATGGTTAAAATGTGATATGTATGTACCAAATACCTACAATTGCAAATATATACCAATAAAAAGTGAAATAAATAAAATAAAATAATATTATTTTAAAAAGTACAAAATAGTTTTAAAACAGAATAATTTCAAATGATACAGAATTTCACTTAACAAAATAATACAAATTTTACAGTATTTGTTGCAATGCAGTGTTGTTTTCCAACTAGTTATTCATATAACCAAATATATGAATGTAAAATTGGAAGAAGAAAGAAGTATATATGAGATTAAAAAGAAGAAAACATGGTCAGAGAACTGAAAGTAGGAGTCAAAACAAATTCTGCATTAGCTGCTCTTCCCATAGAGAAATCCACAGGACAGTTTTCCAAACCTCTTGCTTACACATAGATAAATCTCTTTCTCCCAGTGCCTCTTTTTAAGTTTTATTAATTTTAATAAGAAACAAATGACAATGAGGCAGTTTCAAAACATGTTAGTAAGACAGCCACAGTAATTAATACAACCCATACTGTCGTCTTCATAGTAGTTGTTCAGAGTACAAGACACAGCCATGATAACTTTTCTAACTACTATTAGTACAAATATATCTTCTCATTGAACTAAGAGATAGTAGTTTTACGTATAGTCCAATAGCCCATAATAGTAGTGGATTATCAGCATAACTGGTAATGTTGCAAGCTTTTGATTTGAGCCAGTTACAGCTCAGCATATTAATCAAACTTTACTTTGTATACCTCGTGGTTAAAGTTTGTTAAGACCAAGTTAAAGAAAGACCTAAATAACAAAAATGCAACTTTTTTGTCTGACTAGGTCAGTCAAATCCTCTCAGGATTTAGCTTCGAACATGTACAGCATTTTGTAGAACTTTTGTCAGTGTCAGCCATCTGGATGAACCACAGCCATTGCTTTACAAATTGGCTCTCTGTGAAGGCCTGAGAGAATATTTTCTCTCTAGGTGACTCCACTTAGGCACACTATACATCACCAATCCCCATCCTCTGTGGCTCTGTTATCTCCTTCAACAGAAAATTTGGAACGCCACTGAGTTAGAGGATTTTACAGTACAGGTTTTCTTGTATCCTGAGCCCTCACTGACCTAGAGGGGCTAGGGCCAAAATATTGGCTATATTTGTAATCCTTTGTCTCTAATAAGAGACAAGGAAAAAAATGTCATAGGCTGACCTGCTATAATTTTATGTGTGGTTAGATTTCTAAATTTCCATGTAAAATGTGTAGTTGCTTTTCTGTCACATTCTATAGGGATTTATTAGAATATAAATGATTGATAGAAAATACCTGTTCCATACTAAGTGTAAGGCATTTGATGTTCAGAAAAACAGTGCTGTTAAGCTCATGTTCCTATGTTGTAGAGTACTAGTATCATTGTTTCTTTTTTTAAAAGATACTTTATTATATATATATATATTTTTTTAATTGTATAACTCAAGTACCATTCACATTCACACACACACATTCTCTCTCTCTCTCTCTCTCTCTCTCTCTCTCTCTCTCTCTCTGGTCTCTCATGCTCTCTTCCATACCCCTCAAAGTCAGGCCAATGTCTAATGCCTCTGGGAATTTTCCAGTTCAACTCTATATGCCAACTTGGCATAAAAGGAACCACTGGTCTTTTGAGTTTCACCCACAGAGCCAAAGTGCTCTGACAGCTAGGTTTGGTGTAGACCCTTTTTGCTGGGTTAGCTAATAGTGTTGTTGGGCAGCATCCTGATAGTGTTACAGTGTGAACCTGCATGCCTGTTGTCCTGTGGGCTCTGTTCTCTCTTTACTATTTTTTTTTGTCTCTTGCTACAGAGTTGCCTCACACAGTGCAGTAAGAATCTATCTTCCAGCCAGAATCATGCATGGCAGCAGGTGTCTCCAATGAGCAGTCATTATATATTGTTACGGAGTCTACAACTGAGAAATTAAAACTCTGGGGTTACAAAACTTCAATCTATTTCAAGATAAGGAAACAAATTACTTGGCAAGCTATGGAAATGCTTGATTTTTTTTCTAAAATTGCAGTCCAATATGGACTTCTGCTACCCGTGTCCCCCACACAATTCAGAGCACCCCTTCCTGTCTCCCTCTGTGCTGAGGCAGGACTCCAGATATTGGAAGCTGTTCCATCTGCCGTCCTGGTCACTTGGTGCTCAGGAACAACCAACCGCCACAAGGCCGACACAAGTAGACCAACTATTTCTTTAAATATAATGCTACTAAACCTGAGGCCCCAGCTCTGAGCCAGGACAAGTTGAGAGCTGAGGGGAAAGACACCACCACAATCAGATGACACAAGGGAATGTGGCTACTGAAGCTAGTAGTCTTTTGAAATATCACTATCATCTTCCAAAGCTATATCCCTCCTCTTTTTTTTTTTTTCTCATCAGGAAACCAGAAACAGGAACATGGGCCTGAACTGCCCACAAACACACTCTTCTTAGCAGAAGTGAAGGTATTTTAGGACATAGAAGCATCTCAGGACATCTGTTTTCAGGGATGGACCACAGCCACACAAATACTTTTCAGAGCTGGTTTGTTCCAACGTCTGTCACAAGAGTAAGGGCAGTCGGCTTCCAAGAAGCACTGAGACATGAGCTAGCAAGACTATTTTCACTTTCCTAAAGTTATATGTCATCTTCAAGTTCATCTGTATACATACACGCATGTACACACACACACACACACACACACACATATATATATATATATATATATATATATATATATATATATATATGTCCCTTTCTGTCAGCAAAAAAAGATAACATTTTTTAAAACTCCAAAACAAAGAATCTCCATGTAGAATGAAAGCAGAATTTTGATTTTTAAAATTCAGAATGAGGACAAAATCACAAAGTCTGAAATGGTCTCTACATTCACATCTTTCAAGTCATTTTCTCCTTTCACATGAATTCATCTGAATCATTGCCATCCTGATTTGAAGACATATCCTCAGCTTTCATTAGTGATGAATAACTAACTCCTCACTTCATCCATTTCCTTCTTCATTTCTTCTTTTTCTCTCCTTTTCATTTCCTGAATTTGGGCTCTTTTCTCATTTCCCTATTCACAATCCCTACCTTCTTTTTCTGCTGCTAGGTCTGGGAACCATTCCAGTCTGGTCTTTTCTAGTCATTTCAGGATCTCATTCGCTTTCTTTTCCACTGTTACAATTTTTACATCCTTCTGCCTGGGAAAGCCTATCTGCCCCGCATCTACATCAGCTATTTTCTTCAAGTTGACCATGGCGTGTATGCCACATTCACATAGTTCATCTAGCAGCCTTGAATGCTGTTGGCCTTCACACGCTGAGCACAGTCCACCAGCACTTCCTTGGGAATGTCTTGTATCTTCTCCCCCTTATGCAATCGAAGGTATACATGAGCCGAAGAGATTTTGTCCACATGAAACCAGTTATCTTCAGGCCCGCCATACTTTATCAGATCTTCGTTTTCATATTTATCCTTTCCCATGTAGATGGTGTAAGTAGATGAATTAACGCTGCTGCTAGTGAAGTAGAACACCATGATCTCCGTGGCTATGGGCGACACCTGCACCACACAGCAGGACTCGAGTTGCAAAGCTGAGGACACCAAAAGCTCTGCGACTGACTGCTCTCACTGAGTTTCTCTTCTGAAGGGTTAACAACTTAAGTTTGCAGACCAAAATTTAGAATTCATGGAGAAATTTATATTTGAAACAACAGTGAACATGCACTTTGAAACGCTAAATCCCAAATGCAAAATTATGTAAGTAAACAAGTATAGTGATGAAATTTACTAAGTAATTAAAGATACCTTGGCCTCCTATAGCCACTTCAGGCACCTCAGTTAGCCAGAAGAACAGCAAGAAGGGTGGCCTTCACTGCCATTACCACCACAGCTGTGACCCTTGGAACCATGTAGGAAGGCCCAGTGAATGGCTCCTATCCTCACTGCTGCTGTAACTGCAGTGTACCTCACAGGAAGGCCCAGAGACTAGAAGGAATACCAGCAACTCAGTAGGGCCTAAAGTAGAGCATAGACAATAGACAGGCTGGACTAGTGGTGTGAAAAGTCCAAAGCTACAATAACAATGAGCCAACAGGTGGTAAATCAGGTGAACTGTTATTGTGCTTGGGGTCAAGTTACATGGAGTAGAATCAGACAGGACTGCTATCCTATTTCTCTCTTCTGTTGTTGCTATGGTTAATTTCATTTCTTTTTATTTGTTTTTGTTTTCTTTTTCTTGTTTTTCTTTTTTCTCCTTTTTTCTTTTCCTTTTGTCCACTTTCTCAATGCATGGGGAGAACTTCAGGCACAGAAAATTATTCCCATCCACAAACATGGAGACCAAGTTCAGACAATCCATTACTTCTCCCTCATTCCTTCTCTGCTGGCCTTTCCTCTACTTTATCTCTCCTATTTTTATATATCTGTACAAGGTCTCACTACACAGCTCAGACTCGAAGTCATCTTCCTGTTTTCAGCCTCTCCAGTGCTGGAGTTACTGTTATGGGTTCTCAAATAGAGGCCACACAAGAGTCCAAATTAGAATTTAAATTTGAGCCTTTAATACCGAGCTCAGGGGCCTTCCTGATTTCAACTCACACAGGAGAGAAGATAAAGAAGTGCCCTGAATGACAGAGTACAGGGTTTTTATACAGAAACTACCTTCCACTTAGCATGTACTAATTTTTGAAATTAATCATTTGTAACCTACCAATGCATAAAGGCACAATTTATAAATTAACTACACAATAGATTGAGTACAAGGTCTAAATGAATTTCCTCTGATCTTTAGCAGAATGGAATCACTGAGACATCCCCTTCCACTCTCCTGAACATTCCGGCTCCACCAGACGTCCCAGTCCGCTTGCCTAAACATTCCAGCCAGCCTGCCAGATGTTCTGGTCCGCTCGCCTGAACATTCCGGCCAGCCCGCCAAAAGTCTCCTGCCCACTTGCCTGAGGTCTCCAACCCACTCACATGAGTATTCTGGCCCTTCCCGCCATGTTAGACCTACTCCGGCTGTGAAAGCAGCCTACCCAGAAGCTAGGCCCAACATGTGACTCAGATCTTCAGTAAGATACAAGCATAGCCTATCCAGCATCAGGCCTACCACCTGAGTCAGACCTCAGGATCAACGCAAGCTTAGCCTACCCAGCAGCGAGGACCCCCAGTCCTGCAGGTCACTGCTATACGAAATGATACAGACAAGGAGCAAAATGCAATCTCAGGTCCCGAACACACCTGTAACAGATACAAGAGACACTACCCTACAAGAAAATGGAATCATGCAGAAGAAATCTCTGAACCAATAGCTTCTGAGGTAGACAGACAAGGACAGAAACATATAGAGCAGATCAGGGATAACATGTCAAGTAAAAAAAGAAATGTATGAAAAAATCAGCTCTAAAGTGGAAAACAACTGCAGAAACATATACAGGAAATGAGGGCAGAAATAACCACTGAAGTTAAAAAAGACATGGTTAAATTAATAGCATCTAAAGTAGAGGAACAGCTACATACAGGTAGAGAGGAGAACAGAGCAGAAATAATCTCTGAATTAGAGAGAGAAGATAACTATAATGAGAGATTTTACTACTATTACAGAAGATATTAATAAAAAACTAGAGGAGAATAGAAAAATGATGGACTCCCTGAGTGAACAATATATGAAATAAATAGATCTCATGAAACAATTTCAAAGAGATATACAAGAAAATAAAATCTTGATCGCAAGCTGACAAAACCGTATGAACTAAAGTGAAGATAGAATCTCAGATCTTGAAGACATGGTTGCAGCTAGTGAAACGATATGAAAGGATCTCTTAAAAACAACTAGGATGCAGGAAAAAATAATTCAACATCTGCAAAATGATGCAAAAATGAACAATGTGGGATTAATAGGAATCAATGAGAAAGAAGGAGTCAATACAAAGGATACAAAGAGAATATGGGCAGAAGCAAGAGCAGAAAACTTCCCAAATATGAAAAAAACAATTGGACATACACGTAACTGCAGCATACAGAACCCCAAATAACATGAACCCGACTAAAAACACATCCAGACATATAACAATCAAGATTCCAGAAATCCAGCAGAAGAATAATATACTAAAAGCTTCTAGAAAAAAGAAACAGATCACATTTAAAGGAAAACCCATCAGAATAACAGCAGATTTCTCTTCACAAACCAGGAAGTCAAGAAGAGCATGGAGCAGAGTGCTTCAAGTACTCTATGAAAACAAATTTCAGTCAAGACTGCTATACCCCGCAAAACTCTCTTTCAAGAATGAGGGAGAAGTGAAATACTTCCATGACAAGGAACAACTAAAGAATTTCATGACGTCAAAACCAACCCCACAAAACATACTAAACAATATTTTAGAGAGGGACCAAAACAACTCAAACTCAAGAAATGAGAACAGAAAGATCCCACCAAATAGGCTACTCAATTAAACACAGGAGAAAAAGAGGTAAAAAGTAGGACGTAAACATCATGTCAATCATAAGTCAACAGGTTTCAATTATAATCATCAATGTAAATGGGCTAAATTATCCAATTAAAAGAAATAGACTGGCAGAGTAGATAAGGAAGCACAATCCAACAATATCCTGTGTATAAGAAACACACTTAACTCATAAAGAAACTCATAGGCTGAAAGTGAAAGGATGGAAAACAATATTACATGCTCCAGCACCTCAAAAAAAAAAAAAAAGCAGGGGTAGAAACCCTGTTTGCAGACAGTCTAAACTTCAAACCAAGACTGATCAAACGAAATAAAGAAGACCACTACGTATTGGTTAGAGGAACACTTCAAGATGAAGAGGTGACACTCATAAACATGTATGCACCCAACACAGGAGCAGCAAGTTATATGAGACAAACCTTTATGGACATGAAAAATCTAACATCCAATAACACAATATTAACAGGAGACCTCAACACCCCCTTATCCAAAAAAGATAGATCAAACAGACAAAAACTTAGCAAAGAAGTTAGCAGAGCCGAACCACAACTTGAAACAATTGGAATTAGTGGACATACACAGAGTGTTCCACCCAACCACTTCAGAATAAACATTTTTTTCAGCTGCACATGGGACATTTTCTAAAATAGATCACATATTCGTACATAGGTCATGCTTAATTATATAAAAGAAAACAGAAATTATCCCATGAATATTATCTGACCACAGAGCAATGAAATTGGAAATAAATGAAAACAGAAACCACAAGAACCCCAGAAATACATGGAAATGAAACAATACTCTTCTCAACAACCAGAAGGTTACAGATGAAATTAATCAAGAAACTAAACAATATCTTGAATTTAATGAAAATTCAAACACAACCTACCGGAATTTATGGGACACAATGAAAGCAGTTCTTAGAGGGAAATCTATAGCTCTGAACTCACACATTAAGAAAACAGAACGGGAACAAATAAATACTCTCCTGGAGCACCTCAGTTGACTAGAAATAGAAGAGCAAATGAAATCGAAAGCCTAAAGACAGGAGGAAATTATAAAGATTAGAGCAGAAATTAATTCAACTGAGACAAAGAAAACAATACAGAGAATTAATGAATACAAAAGCTGGTTCTTTGAAAGATTAAATAAGATTGATAAGCCCCTATCTAACCTCATCAAAAAGAGGAAAGAAAGGACTCAAATTCAAACAATAAGGAATGAAAAGGGTGAAATTACTACAGACACAGCAGAGATTCAGAAGATCATAATAGCTACTTGGAGAATCTTTACTCTCACAGAATTGAAGACACAGATGAAATGGACAGATTCCAAGAAAAATACAAATTACCCAAACTCAATCAAGAAGAGTAACAACTCTCTATAATCCAATAACAGCCCATGAAATACGAAATGTAATAAAAAGCCCACCGACAAAGAAAACTCCAAGACCTGATGGATTCACCTCTGAATTCTACAAGAAATTTAGGGAAGACTTAATCTCAACATTCCTCAAACTCTTCAATAAAATGGAAAAGGAAGCAATCCTTCCAAAATCATTCCTAGAGGCAAGTATTACACTGATACCAAAACCAGAGAGAAATGCAACTAAAAATCAAAACTACAGGCCAATTTCTCTCATGAACATAGATGCAAAAATCCTCAATAAAATCCTCACCAAGAGAATACAACTAATCATCAAGATTATACACCGTGACCAGGTAGGATTCATCCCAGGGATGCAAGGATGGTTCAATATACGCAAATCTATAAATGCAATACACTACTATATCAATAGAGCCAAAGCCAAAAATCACATGATCGTCTCAATTGATGCCGAAAAGGCCTTTGACAAAGTCTAACACTAATTCCTGTTCAAAGTCCTACAGAACACGGGAATAGAAGGCCTCTACCTCAACCTGATAAAAGCCATCTACAACAATCCAACAGCTAACTTAATTCTAAATGGGGAAAAACTGAAGTCTTTTAGTCTCAAGTCTGGCACAAGACAAGGATGTCCTCTGTCATCATTCCTATTCAATATACTTCTGGAATCATTAGCTACAGACATTAGACAAGAAAGAGAAATAAAAGCAATAAGAATAGGTAAAGAAAAAGTGAAACTATCATTATTTTCAGATGACATGATAACATACTTGGAAGACCCAAAGAACTCTACCAAGAAGCTACAGGAATTAATACACAAATTCAGTAGCATAGCAGGTTACAAAGTCAACACACAAAAGTCAGTGGCATTCCTCTACACAGATAACAAACACACTGAGAGACAAATTAGAGAAGCAGTACCTTTTATGATAGCACCGAAGAAAATGAAATACTTAGGGATTAACTTAACTAAAGAAGTAAAAGACCTTTTCAATGAAAACTACATTACTCTGAAAAAAAGAGACCCTAAAAGATTTCAGAAAATGGAAAGATATTCCCTGCTCCTGGATAGGAAGAACCAACATTGTTAAAATGACCATACTCCCTAAATTGTTATACAGATTTAAGGCAATTCCAATCCAAATACCATCAGCATACCTCACAGACCTGGAGAAATCATTCCTAAAATTTACTTGGAACCACAAAAGGCCCAGAATTGCAAAGACAATTCTGGGCAACAAATGTAGGGCAGGAGGCATTACAATTCCTGACCTAAAGTTATACTACAAAGCTATAGTAATAAAATCAGCATGGTATTGGCAAAAGAATAGACCTGAGGATCAATGGAATACATTAGAAGATGCAGAAGCAAATACAAACACACTCAGCCACCTTATTTTTGACAAAGGGGCAAAACACGTTTACTGAAAGAAAGATAGCCTTTTTAAAAAATGGTGCTGGAAAAACTGGCTCTCTACATGCCAAAAACTAAAACTTGACCTTAGTCTATCACCATGCACAAAACTAAAGTCGAAATGGATTAAAGATCTAAATATTAAAAGAGAAACATTAAATCTCCTGGAAGAGAAAGTGGGAGGAAATCTTGAAGATATCAGAGTAGGCAAAAAGTTCATGGACAGAAATCAAATTGTACATTTAACACTTGAAAGCATCAACAAATGGGACCTCCTCCAGCTAAGAAGTTTTTCCAGATCAACGGAGTGAAAAGACAACCCACAAATTTCGAAAAGATTTTAACTTATAAGTACTCAGACAAAGGTCTTCTATCTAGAATCTGCAAAAAACTAAAAACCATTAGGGTTCCAAAATTCAAAGACCCAATCCAGAAATGGGCATCTAAGATGAACACACACTTCTCAGAGAAAGAAATACAGCAAGCCTACAAATACATGAAGAAATGCTCCCCATCACTAGCTATTCGTGAAATGCAAATCAAAACAATACTTAGATACCACCTCACCCCAGTAAGGATGGCTATCATAAAGAAATGAACCAGCAACAAATGCTGGAGAGGCTGTGGGGAAAAAGGAACCCTTCTCCACTGCTGGTGGAAATGCAGATTGGTGCAACCATTATGGAAAACAGTGTGGAGGATCCTTACAAAACTAGAATTGGAAGTTCCGTTCAATCCAGCTATCCCCCTACTGGGAATTTTCCCAGAAGAACTGAAAACCTCATACCATAGCGATATCTGTGCACCTATGTTTATAGCAGCCCAATTTGTAATAGCCAAATCTTGGAAACAACCAAAATGTCCATCATTTGAAGAATGGTTAAAAAA
>PVJA010037261.1:0-20501 GCA_004027025.1 Myocastor coypus
ACTCCTTCAGAGGCATAACAGCATCACTATCACATCTAAAAATTAATGAACATTTCTGTTATCAGCAGCATTGAAATTTCCCTGAAGTTTTATAAACACAGGGGAACACTTTCCGCCTTACGAGGCTATCCACTTACCCCAGTGATACCATTGTTACTTGAAATCATTTTGGGGCACTGTTGTTTAAAACTTCCACTGAGACTGGAACCATATTTTTTATAAACTCTTAGAGAGGGCAAAGTTTTAATCCTCAGAGGATAGATCTTCCGATTGATTTAGGCCAAAGTGGTACTAAGCTTCAAGAACATGGTCATTGATTAATACGATTAATTGTTCTGCTTGAATATTTAATCCATCCCTTTCTTAAAAAGCAGAATTTCCCTATGGTTACATAGCTTAGATCTGTAATAAATCATTCAAAGGCAGGTGTGATGGTAAAAATCAGAAGGGAGCAGCTTTTCGGTTGCTCTAGGGTCCTGGAGGCTTCCTGGATAGGTCAGAATTATTTCCTTGGTTGATGAGTCATGTAGGGCCACTGGTGTGTCATGTAGTTAGCAGTAGGCACTAATGTGCTTCAGAATTTTAGCACAAATGTGGCTATCCTGGGGCATTCGATGAATTGTAGCCTGCTCCAAGTAATGGCAGTGCATTCCGGGAAAGGCCGAAGGGAAGGGACATATTCAAAGGGAAGGGCAGCTATGATTTCCTCTCTGGAGAGGCTTCCTTGGGGGACACTGTGCCTATGGGAGGATGGAGCTGAGCAAGATCAGGAATTGATGAGTCACTGGATGGGCTTTCTTGATATAATAAAATATGTCGTGATCTTAGAGTTGTTTATAAGTAGGAACCGCATTAGCCATTATCGAGAGATGTTAAGAATGGCACCAAATACTGGCCATTAAAATTCCCTCAGAACTCCCTTCTCTTCAGGTAGAGGGCTATTCACATTCCATGCAGAGGACTCCAGGGAAGGTTTAGGCTTGTCACACCTGCCTGCAGATACCTGGGTGCCTGGCTGTCAACTGTCCAAATGCTTGCTCTCCCACTTGTGCTGATTCACCCTTTTCAAGTTTAGCAAATGATCCCCAATGTATAAACTTGGGGAGGGAAAAGCTTGATCGGATGAGAGAAAATCTGGAACAGAATCTTAACTATGAAAATAGACTGAGTGATGTAAGTAGTAAAGACAGATTTCTAACTCTGCAGGTACAAACTAAGGTGTAAGAGCAGGTAGCTGAGCTCTACAGTGTCTGGGACCTCCTGGTCCTCTGCATGCAGCTCCCTGCTTAGGGCCAAGGAATGTGTCCGCCTGGCCTCAGGCTGGGTGGGGCAGCCTCTTCCTGGGGCACACTTTCCAGCAGGAAGCTCTGTCTGCTGCAGATAGCCCAGGCCCCCTGTTATGCCCAGAGGCCTTTTTATTTTGAGTACTCTGGGATCAACTTTCCAGAGCAGACAGTTGCCAGTGCAGATGTGGAGACTGGATGGCAATGGGAAGGTGGGTATCCTCCCCACCCACTGCAGTCCCCACCAGTTCCAACTCTTGTTCATTGTTTTTAAAAATACCACCCTGAGCTCTATTGACTATAATAACAGCCAGACTTGTTTAATATGGTGTGGCCAGGAAGAGCAGGCTTTGGATGCAGGGAGGGGGAGGAGGATGCTCTGCCCCTGGCTCAGCAAGTGATCCAATGTGAAGTCATGTGGCCTTATACTCAGTTTCTCATCTGCAAAATGGAATTAGGGATCCTTATTTTATTTGAGACATATAATGGCCATGGCAGGTAATGCAATTTTCTGAAAAGAATGTGAAAAAATTCAGTTATATGGGCCAGCAATCCACTTCTAACTCAATAGATATTCAAGGGAAGTGTGTCTATGTGCCTACTAAAGGCAAGTACAAGAATGTGCACAGCAGCTCCTTTCTTTTTTTTTTTTGGTGGGACCAGGGTTCAAACTCACGACCTTGCACTTGCCCAGCAGGCACTTGTGCCTCGGAGCTATCTCCCTAGCCCCTGAAGCTCCTTTCTTTACTGCCCCAAATTGGAAATAGCCTCAGTCATTTAGGGAACGGACTGATTTATGGTGGTGTATGAACACAGAAGGAGGCTAGCCACAGGTGGAAAGGAATAATCAGAAACTGCAAAAGATGGTGTGGGAATCACATAAATGTAATGTTGAGGGACAAAAGCCACTTGTCCCCTCTTTGGTGGGCTTGGAAATCTGTTCCAGGAGTTCCTCTCACACCGGACCAGTGGCTTTCTACTAGGCACTGTCATATTTCTCTTTTTCTCTCTGTCTCTCTCTGTCTCTGTCTGTCTCTGTCTCTGTCTTTCTCTGTCTCTCTCTCTTTCATTGTTCTTTTGTCTCAAAGGCAGGTCAATATTTTGGCTGCCACTGCAGTGAAGCTCTGCCCCTTCCTGTCCCTGTTTCTCCATGCCCAGCAAGGCAGCCCCTGCACAGCCCCTCCCCGTTCTCTCCTTGGAATGCAGCCCTGTTGCTCTTCCCAGCCAGGCTCTCCTTACATTTTTTGCTTTTCTGAACATGATTTTGATGTTGGAAGTGCCAACTGTTTTATCCTCTTCCACCAAGGAGAATTTTGTACTTGTTTGTGGGAAATACTGTCATGAATTTGATGCCCTTTAAAGTCCCAGTTGACGGCCTTTCTCCTTCCCCCTTCTTTTGCTCACAGTGGCTGTTTCTCATCATTTATAATGAGATTTGAAATGATGGACCAAGTCAAGATCATAAGATTTTGTATCAGAATACTTAGGTTTTGGTATAGGAGTTGTGAGCTTATTGCCCAAGTCACATGCAAGTCTGATATGCTCTCTGTATCTGTAGACAAGAATTCATTTTCCTCAGAGGGACTGAAACACTTCCAAGTGGAAACTTGGCAGCTCTGAGGGTAAGGGAGTCCATGAGCTAGGCCATCAGATAGTTAGTTCATGGTAAGGGCCATGGGGCAGGGCAGGCCTGAAAGAATAGTATAGTGAGGGTTCTCTTGTGTCCTTGCTAGTTTCATATTCCCTGAGACTCTGCCCAGCCCCTTGAGATGTTCTTTTACAAATCTGTATTAGCTAAGAGAAAAGGAAGACAAAGAAGGTTGCTTTGTACTCCCTTTGTTGGGGTTAATAACATTTACTATGTATTATTTATCTTGTCTGAAGGAAAAGAAACATATGTTGGGTGAATTGGTTGGAGATTGTGCTTCATTTCACTCTCAGTTATGCTTTTCTGAAGGCCAAAAGCTTAACCATTTGTTGTTGTAAAAGTCTGTGATTAAGGTTCATTTAAAGAACATTGAATAAAAATGTATCTAAGGCAATATTCAAGCTATGACTCAGCTATGACTTAGAGACCAAGTGCAATTAAAGCCCAAGGAAATATTTTTAAAAAATAGCTGATGTTTCCCAAGAAGATCCATTTAAAATTATCTTTACTGTTCTTCTCAAGAAAGTTATAATGTGCAGAGAAAGATGAAAGGGAATGATCTGGTGTTTTGCAGGCTTAGAAATTTGAAAGTGGGAGATTTATTCTATAAGATCATTAAAGATTTTACAAGCCAATTTGGAGTGTCAGATGGATATATTTTTACATGCGAAAAATTTTTTTAAGAAGCACTTTTTGCAATTATCTGCCTTGCTTAATAATTTCTTGTTTCAATCTCTAGAATAGTGGCTCTCAATTTTTGGAGCAAACAGCAAACTTTTTTTTTTTTTTTGTAGTGCTGGGGATCAAACTCAGGTCCTTGCACATGTGAGGCAGGCACTTATGCCACTGAGCTATCTTCTCAGCCCCTGGCTCTCAATTTTTGGCATGTGTTAGAGTCACTTGGGAAGCTTGTTATATCTTAAATGAATGATGGCAAAGCTTTTAGAGACCAAGTGCCAAACTCCAACCCAGGACCTACTTATTTATCACACAGTGCCGACATCCCAATTAAAGCCCAATACTGAGCTTTTAGTTTAGAAAAAAACAAAACAAAACAAAACAAAACAAAAACTGTTCCCTTAACATCTTTTTTTTTTTTTTTTTTTTAACATCTTTTATCCTAAAGGAAAAACACAATGACACCAATGTTGTAGATTTGCCGCCATTGCCTTAAACTGACCTCAGAGATTTTGAATGTCTTGGATGGAGTCCAAAACTGCACTTCTTAACTAGTTCTCCAGAGATGTTGATGCTGTTTTCCTGGAACCATGCTTTGAGAGCTGTTCTAAGCCTGGTTGACCATTAAAACTATTTGGAGGAGGGGCCTGGCAGGATTGGCTCAGTGGTCTAAAGCGCCTGCTTAGGAAAGCTTAGGCAGCTTCAGGGACCGCGGTTCGATCCCCAGCACCACATGCTGTGCCAGCCCTGCCCTCAGGGCAGGATGAGCCGGCCACAAAAATAAATAAACAAACAAAAGTTCTGAAACAAGAAAAATAAAATAAAATAAAATAAAAAAAAACTATTTGGAGGATCTCTGAAGCGCCCGTTATTTGGCTAAGTGAGGTCATTTGAATCAGAATATCTTTGTGGTGGTGGTGGTGAAGCTCAGAATTAGAATGTTTCAGAAGCAAGCCATAGTCTTACTGATGTGTGGCCAGAGTTGATAATCTCTGTTCTGGGTTAAATATCAACATATGGCTGCCTTTAAAAATCATGATACCAAAGCAGTCAGCAGCAAGTGCCCAGAAAAGCTAGAAAAACTTCCCAAATGTGGCTGGTGGCATGCAATTTGTGATCAGCTGGCTATGTGTTGACCTGTGGGTTCCTGTACCCATTTCCTGACCAGCCTACTCTGCAGGTCATGTGAATCAGTGTGCAGCAGTTTCTCGGGAGAGTTTGGAGCCTGTGCTATGTGCAGGGTCACAAAAGGCACACGGAGTTTTTCCCGCCTAATAGAAGGGCAGCTGGAGTCCACACAGATTCACATTGTGTTCTGGCTTGTGATAGCGAATCTGATCACACTAGCAAACAATGAAACATTTTAGATTTTTAAAAGGAAGTGAGGAAATATTACTGCTCTCCTCAACATTTTCTCATTGGAGCCCCTCCCAAGGTCAATTCTAGGGTGACTGAATAATCTGTATTTTTATAGATGAATAGAGACTCCATGAAGTTAGGTGAATTTTGCAGTCATGAGATAGAGTGTGGCAGAGCCATGATTTAAACTTGGTGCTGTTTAACTCCAAAGGTCAAGGCCTCTGTCACCTAACCAGTTTTACAAAATGCCCCTGTTGCTCCAGAAGCTATACATAATATATAGTGTCTGCTGCAGAATTTGTGAGGCTCAGTGAAAAATGAAAACATAGGTCCTGTTGCTTTGAAATGATTGAGAAGATGGCGCTGCAGAATATTAAGCCAAGTGGAGGAGCCTGAGTACAGGTGCTACCCATGAAGCCTGCCTTGACTTGATGTGCTATAGTGACTACCAGACCTTCTGGTCAATAGTAGTCTGCTCAGAGGCAGCTGGTGGGGTGCTACCACCACATCTGAGCACAGTGGGAGGACTGGATTCTAGCGATAGCCCTTCAGACGGTTCTTGTTGACCTTGGGCACACCGTCTAGCTCCTTGGCCCTTCCGTTTACTCCTCTCTAAAATCAAGGAAGGGCAAAGGTGGGAAGCTGTCAGATCACATCCACTTCTTCCCAACTCTCATTAGTTATATGCTCCATTTTTAACACATTGACTGTGGACTCTGCCCCCAGCTCCAAACCGAGTTCTAATCTTGATGGCTAGATTCTGGCTGCCTCTTCTTGGGTGATTGCTTCAGTTTCTTACCTTAAAATGGAGATTGTTGCGAGGATTAAGTAAGTGAATGAAATAAACTCAATAATGGCTGATATATAGGTGTCATTTTAGTGTTAATTACTACTGTGGATCACATGGAACTTGCTATGATGCATTTTATTTTCTATTTTTATTTATCTTACTTTATTTTTTGTATTTAGTAGGAGGTCTACAGGGTCTACAGAGTTTCACTACACAGATCGCACTCCTAGTGATCCTCCTGTTTTCAGCCTACCAAGTGCTGTGATTACAGGTGCACACTGCCCTGCCCAGTCTCATTCTCCATCTTAGCATGCCCTGAGGCAGGGCCAGCATGGCACACCAGGGATAGAACCCCAGTCCCTGCACCTACTTCAACAGGTACTTTAATCCACTGAGCTAACTGGCCAGCCCTGTGATACTTTTAAAAAGTTCACTTTACAAATGAAAAATATTTATAGTGTCTTCCTGAGTAAAAATGTTTGTGAAATCATCATATATAGTTTTTGTAGTGCACTTAAAAATGTACAACTATAAAATATTCTAGATATTCTCTTTAAAGCCAGCTGACATATTACTAGTGGAATGGGCATCATGAGGTGGGTGATGTGAAAGCTCCCCCAGCTTTAACAGTCTGAATGAATAAATCAGCCTGTGTATATTGATGTCTATGGCTTCATTCTATTCGCAAACTCATGACTAAAATGTTTCCACCCACTCTAGTCACTTCTGCCTAGAATGGGATCCTTCCAATGGTGAGCTACATGCTACAGAGGAATGTTTCAACAGGCAGATCGAACTGGTAGACTGTTTCAACTGAGAGATTGTGAATAAATTACATAAATGGTAAAAATCTCAGTGACTGAATGAGATGCTCTTAAAAAAACCTCCCTAAGGTCTAACAAGGGGTGACCCAATAGTGAAGAAGTGAGACACATGCTAACAGAACAGCAAGAGTGACCTACGGAGGCAAGAAGTCTGCTGATGACACCATCTTTCCTCAGGCTGCTGTGTGTTTTCTGCTTCCCGCTGTCCAAATCTTACCCGATAGCCTGTATTCAGAGTCTACATCCTTGAAGGTCTTTCTGGATGTTTGACTTGCATTTGCGTTTCTTTTTTCTCCTGTGAAAAATACTTTGGGCAATTTAAGAAGCAGTTCCTAAGCACAGAGCCTAAGAACTCATTCTAGGCACCACGGACACTCATTGAGCACCCACTTCTCTGGCCTTCGGCAGTGGATGGGCTGCTAATCTCTGTCCTCTTACCCGGGCCAGTTGAGTCACAGGTATTTGTCTTTCCTCTCCTTTAGACACTCTATTATTGAATATGACGTATTTAATCTATTACTTGCCTCATTCTCAAACTACTTAAGGCTCTTCCTTCACTAAGCATTTGCTATCAGAGACCCTGAGATTCCCAAGCTATATAATGGGCATAAAACTAGTGGCTAAAGGCTGGGCATGTGGCACATGCCTGTAATCCCAGCACTGAGGAGGCTGAGGCAGGAGGATTTCGCCAGTTTGAGGCGAAACCTGGGTGACACAGTGGGTTAAGGCTATCCTGAGCTATATAGTGTGATCCTGTCTCTAAAGTTTAAGCAAACAAATAGGCAAACATATTTGACCCAGAAACTGTAAAATTAGTCTTGGCCTAGACAACTCTCTAGAATTATCAGCGCATGAACCCACAGTTATCTCATAATCATTAGAGATGGTTAGAGATGGTCAATGGACAAGGCGAATATAATAAAGCTGATCACAAGGTAGAGCAGAAATCTTGGAAAAGACAGAACTTCTTGAAATCAACAAAAGTGAGTTTAGACAACAACCTTGGAAAGCTGTGAACCACTCAGGAGGAGAGAGTCACATAGTTGTTAGTAACAGAATAGAGAATATTCGCAAGTGCGATGCCACAAGGGGACTTTCCAAGAGGATAACTGGATATCAGAGGATGATGAAAGGACCTTGGGAAAAACACAAAACTCTTGGATATTTTATGAAAGTCAGTAGGTACTCAATTGAATAGTGAGTCCATGATACGATGCTGTCAGAAAATCTACAGTTATGCTGTTCATTTACAAATTAGAGCATGATGATCTTTTAGTTTTATCAAATGTGAGATAAATGAATTTTTTCATGTTTTGCTTCACAGGTTTTAGTTTCCAGGACAGAATTCCACTCCCCACCTCTATAATGACATTATTTGTTTTCCTTTTAAAATGTGCATTCACTTTAAATGAACTTTTTCTTTTTATTTGGTACTTGTTATCCTCACAGAAGAAATTTATTTTTCTTTTATGTATTTGATAGAGGGTCTCACTATGCAACTTGGACTCATAGTGATCCTCTTGTTTCAGCCTCTCCAGTGCTGGGATTACAGGTGTGTGTTACCACACTTGGTCTTGGTGGCTGGCTCAGAGTGCTCTGGGATGGGGATGGTGTGGCATGTGGTATTAAGGATCAAACCCTGGTCCCTGCACTTGCCTGAAAAGGCTTTTAGTCTGCTGAGCTATCTCACCAGCCCCAAGAAATTTCACTAGTGCAGTATTTAGTAAAATGACGGCTGATCATTGATCTACATCATTCTATCAGAAACCAGTAGTCAAGGACAAAACTGGCAGAAAGGAGACAACTGCTTTTGACTCTCATTCAAAAAGCAAGTCTCTAGAGCCAGCCTATTAGCTTAACTGTGGAGATGCAATTTGAAGAAATGTTGGGATACATTTGTTCAGCTGGGTGCAATGGTGTATACTTGTATCCCAGATACTTTTAGCTAAGGCAAGAGGATTATACATTTGAGCCCATCCTAGGCAACTTTATCTCAAAATAAAAACAAAAAAGGACTGGGGACATATCTCAGTGGTAAAATGTCCCTGGTTTTATTCCCAGGACTGGGAGAGAAACAGAAAGGGAGTGAGAGGGGGAGAAAAAGGGGGAGGGAAGTGGGGTGGGTGAGGGGGAAGGAGGCTCTCAAACATCCCGAAGGGGGCCTGGCAGGATGGCTCAGTGGTCTAAAGCACCTGCTTAGGAAAGCTTAGGCGGCTGCAGGGACCGCGGTTCGATCCCCGGCTCCACGTGCTGTGCCAGCCCTGCCCTTGGGGCAGGCTGAGCTGGCCATGAAAGTGAATGAATAAACAAACAAAAGTTTTGAAACAAGAAGAAAAAAAAAAAAGGTAATAAATAAAAAATAAATACATAAAATTAAAAAAAAATCCCAAAGGAAGTTGCTTACCCACAAAGCACCAGACTGCAAACCGGATCCATGTGATGGTAGAGAGCTTTAGCATGAGATAGATATTCACCAGCATGGCAAAGGCAGGCACGAAAGGGAGGCAGGGGGCCATATAGGGCAGCTTCTTGGGGTTCTCTGGCTGCTGCAGAATCACGAACACCAGGATGCTGATCAGCAGCACCATTAGAGCAACCAAAAGGAGGGCCCACCAGCTCCGCTCTGAGATGTAGTCAGAACCAAAGATGATGAAGGAGCAGAAGATGAACATAAGGATGAAGAGCAGGAGCACGCAGATGGTCACCGTGTGCCCTGTTGCTGCTGTGGGTCGGTCCATCTTGCCTGGAAGGCCTAGCCGGATTCTCAGGGTATAGTAACGGGGCCCAATCAGCTTCTTCAACTTGATGAGATAAATGTTCTCGGATTCATCCGCTTCTATGCCTGTGGTCATGTCCACGGTGCCATAGTTGGGGTGGTTGACATTGTAGGTCGACTTGTCTGACTTCCCGATGAGCATCTCATTGTCTCCCAAGGACGGCAGGTTCTTGGCTCCACATGTGTTGGTGGCTGGGCCAGAAAACTCTTCCCCTTCACTCACAGGAGAACAAGCTTCCTTCTCGCAATCAGCCAGGATGCCTTCCTTCTTTTTGGTGTGCTCCTGAGACAAGAACTTGACGAAACCATCAATGTCACTCTCAGGTTGGTATCGAAGGAGCAAGACGCAGACAGAGACCAAAGTGTAGGCGAGGAGTGTGCCAATGGACATCATCTCTATCAGGTCTCGCAGGCTGACCAACAAGGAGAGGAGCGAGGCCAGGAAACCCGACACAATGCAGGCCACCACGGGGGTCTCTGTGTAGGAGCTCACGTGAGCCAGGAACCTGGAAAGCAGGTGGAGGTAGAGTCAGCAGTGTGTCACAGGTGGTGACGGATGCTAACCCGAACAAGGTGGGTGAGCAGATGTCAGCAGGTTGGTGTATTTAGCTCTTTTTGCTCTTGCTCCTCCAGTTTATTTCTGCACACTGTTTTAACTGGCTGATATTCCTACCCTGGAGTTTGGCTCCTAGAATATAACTTAGAATTCATTTAGATTCTCTGGTTTAGAGACAAGCTCATTTATTAAAGTTTCTGCTCATGATGTGATAGGGGGAGAGGAGTGAGTCTAGGGGAATCTATTAGAGATCTAAACTGATCTAACTGCTTGAAGAAATCATAGCCTGTCTGGGAGCCTTGAACCCGTGAATCTGCAGCCTCAGCACCACAGTTAGCTCATTAAAATTAGTATGTCCTCTGTTTTTTTTTTTTTTTTTTTTTTGTGGGACCAGGGTTCGAACTCACGACCTTGAACTTGCCCAGCAGGCACTTGTGCCTCGGAGCTATCTCCCCAGCCCCTGTTCTCTGGTTTCGCCCAGGATCTATTCCATCAGTATCTCTGGAAGTGGTGCCCAACATTAAAATGTCCCAAAACTTTCAAAAGCTTTATACACACAGCCATGCAACAAAAATGCAAAGACTTAGTTGGCAAATAGTATGAAATTATGACTCTATACTCAGGGCTACATTTTGGGTCACCTAGTTACCATCTAAAGGAAAGAGGAATAAGGGTGATTGATGGCCAGCATCCCTTTAGCTATTCCTGAGGCCTGAAGGCGACCCCCCCTTTGTCTCCTGCTCTGCCACCACTTCCGTTCCTCCCTCATGTCTATGCTTCATAAAGAGCTGTCAGTTGGCTTGAGGTCTCAGTATCTTTTCCTCTTTGTTTTGTTTGACAACAGGAAAACCTTCGGATGTGTGAAGCTGTCACACTTCTGACACTATGTCTCTTTCTTGATGTGCTCAGGAGCACATCTGTGGCAGCTCTGACCTGGTGAGGACTGCAGGGGGTTTGTAAAGGAAACAAAGCAGGCAATGATGGCTGGTGGCAGAGATCAGTCTCTCTGTAGCTCCCTCTGTGTCCCTGAGAGCTCCCTATTTTGTCTTTCCAGGGTAGGCACTGGGAATGAAGATGAGGCCACATGCCTTTATACCATGGGCAGGTGACCAGGAGGAAATCAAGTAGGGGCTGTAGTGGTGGAGACGTAATGACTGCGCACACCGGTACTGGCATGGCCAACGTAGGGGTTGGGGCGGCCAGTAGATTGGTATGGTTAAGAGTCTGCTTTTTGAAGTTACATAGCTTTGGTTTCAAACACTGGTCTGTCATTCAGCAGCTGGAGGATTTAGGGCCAGATGTTTTTACCCCTCTAATTCCTGGCACACTCATCTGCAAAATGGAGTTATTGTGAGGACTAAATGGGATACTGTATACAAGGCACCCAGGATACACAAACGTTCAATAAATGGTAGCTATTGTTGCTACAATTACTTCATTCTGTTCAGGGGTTCTTATTTTCTTTCTGATTGTTGATTTCTTTTCAACTTCAGAGGAGCTGTGGAGAGAGAGGGTCAGGTACCAGGGCTCATCAGGGTGGAGACATAAAAAATTCACCTGCAACAGATTCTTTCTGCTTCCCCTATACCATGATTTGGCACCTACCATCTTCACAAGCAAAACACGAGGCCAGTGGAGAAAGAAAGGAAACTGGGGGCACAGTTGGGTTGAGGGAGCCAAACTGAGGGGCTTTTTCAGGATGTGGCTCTTTTTACTCACACTCTCCGAGGATGTCGGAGAAGCTCTGCCATTAATGTGAAAGGTGCGCCTCAGAATTACTGCTAGGCTGACAGAGGGTGATAGCGATCCTTGATTGAAAGGGTTAGCAGGGCAGAACACATCTCAGAGCACAGGCCTTACCTGAACAGGAGCCCATCACCGGCCATGGCATAAATCACTCTCGGCATTGGGAAGAGGGAGCCCAGCAAGCTGACCGTCAGTCCCGCAACTGACCCGATGGCCACGACGAACTTTGCAGCATAGAAACCGTGAGCCACAAACATCTCCATGAGCGGGGATTCAGTGTCAATGGCGTAATATGGCACCATTAGGGTTAAGATCATGCTCACCTGTTAAGACAAGGGAGGACATGACTGCAGGTAGAGGGGTGGATGCAGGGACAGATGGCCCGCAGGGAGGGAAGTGCTCTGCCATCAGCTGGCGTGTGGCTTTACTTGACCAGTCATTTGGACTTTGCAACTCTTGACCTCTGCGGTTTTTCTCCACATGTAATGTTAGTGGACTAGTCAAGATAACCGCTAAAGAGTGCTTATGGTCATTTCAACTCTGAAGAATGTCTGTATGTACTTCAGTCTCATGAACACAGAGCTACCCTGGTGGTGCATTGGGGGTGACATTAACAGCTGGGAAGAGCTGCTGTCTATGCCTAGAGGTGACTATGGAGATCCTGACCATGGAGGTAAGATTCTCATTTCTTTTATTCCTTCAGGATCCTTCAGGGCCAGGGTCTCATCTGTACTCTCTTACTCCAAACACTAGACATTAAACAAAGTAAATGCTTTGGCGGTCCACAGTCAGAAAACTAATGGGACCCCAATGGGGACTCACAGTTTCACTGCTCGCTAGCCTAATCCTGAGAGTTATGCAGGCCAACAAATAAATTATGGCATCAAGGTGGAAGTTAGCCCCACGCTGGGATGTAAGACCACTGTGGCTTTGCTGAACCAGGCAACTCTTGGCTTGGGGCCCTCAGGATCTGTCTTCTTTCAAATTCGTAGACCTCCCTACCATTCACCACTTTAGAATTAGCCCCCAATGGCGGAGCAATGAGTGATGCAGCCAGCTGTGGAGCTTTCCCAGGCCTGTGAAGACCAAGCCTGACAGAAAAGAGAGAGTTCAAAATCTGAAAGGGAGAGGGTGGTCACATGTAAACAACTTCTTTACTTGTGCCTTGGGAACAAGATGCCCCCACGAAGCCATGGGCCACTAGGAACATAGAGTTTACCATTGCCACATACCAATGGGATCTTTTCACAGGGGATAGGGTAGCTGCCTGCTGACCGGTACAGGATCAAACAGTTCCCGAGGTCCACAGTGAGGGTTCATGCAGTCTAAAAGAGACCGTTTCCTGAGGGTAGAAACACTTGAGACATCTCCTTTCAGGATGGCGTGGGCTATCCTGGAGGAGAGAGGGGTTGATAATTCTAAGAAAGCACACTGAGTCTACTGCCATGCTAGGCCAGGTTGAATGAAAAGCTGGTAGACAGGAGTTCACTGTAGCCTCTCAAGTTCTAAGGAAGGAATGATGAGGATGGCCTGTGGGGTGTGTGTGTGTGTGTGTGTGTGTGTGTGTGTGTGTGTATACTGTAAAGGCCTTCTTCTGCATCAGGAGTAGTCAGGACAGGGGCAGGAGGAAGCTCTGTGTGTGCATAGAGGGGAGTAAGAGTCGACCCACCCAGTCTGGGTGTGCAACTGGATTTTTGTCAGTCACATCTGCGGTTATTCTCTAGCGCTTTTGTTTAGTTTCTAGAGCAGTTCTACTTTGTAGCTTGTCTTAACCATGTGTTGGTCTGACTTCCTTAGTTAGTTGCTGAGGATGATTGCTTGGGAAAGGGAATGGTGGGGTGGCGTGCTGCACCTCCAGCGGCTAGCTCTTTCCTAATTGTGATGACCCAAGTGGATAGGGCCTTTCAGACCTCTGTGTGTGTGTGTGTGTGTGTGTGTGTGTGTGTGTCTGTGTGTGGCCAAACACCTAAGGCTTGTCAGCTTGTTCTCTCTATTGCCAGGTGCTGACAGTGTGGCAAATGTCGCTGAGCTATTTCTGTGATAGAAATTCTGGGCTAGGAGCTGGGAGATGAAACATCAAACGTGCGTGGAGGAACATCTCAGGGGATCCTGAGGAGACAAGGCTGAAGGCTTCATTCTGAGGGCTGCCTAAGGCAGGGAAACCCCAATGATGAGTTTGAGCTGGTGTGAAAAATCAGAGAAACAGTGGAAAGAAAGTGTATTTGCCCCCGGATTTTAAGGGAAAGAGAGTCTCAGGAGGACAATGTATTCTCTCTCCCTGCTTTGGGAGCCTCGCCTCTTCACTGCTGGGAAGCTCCCAGAGACAGAAGGGCATTGAGGGCTATGTGCAGGGGCAACAATGCCCCTGCTTGCAAGCCACCCGTTACTGCCAGCCTATGACCTGAGCTCCTTGGACAGTGGCCCATGGCTGTCCATCATCCCCTGGGGCAGCAGCCTCCACCCAGAGCCCAGGCACCGGGAGGGGCAAGCATGGAGATTCAGAGGCTAAGGCTGAAGCGAGGGCCTGGGACTGCTTCTCTTCTCTAAGTTGGAATTATGGGTTTCTCTTTAGCATTGCTGGGTGGGGTGATTGGAGACAAGACACAATCATACAGAAACCAAGATGGCACAAGGAAAGCCCTACTTCCCCTTAGAGGAGGGCATGCAGTCCTAGAACCATATTTCAAGATCAAATATAAAAAGGATATGGGAAGAGTCCCTTCAACATACACTACTTACAGATACGTATGCTGTCAGGCAGATGACCAGCGAGGCAGTGATAGCATATGGGATGGATGTGTTAGGATTCTTTGCTTCTTCCCCGGTGGTGGCAATGATGTCAAAGCCAATGAAAGCGTAGAAACATGTAGCTGCTCCTTGCAGCACCTGTGTGGATGATGGCATTGATCAGGCTCAGAGGACCAGAGCAGCTCAGGGCCTTAGATGTGACACCCATGACTGCTCAGCTGAGTGGCAGAGGGTAGAGCGATAGAGTTAGTGCTAAACACACAAGGGCACATCTCTACCTTTTAGCTGTGTGAGCCTAGACAATTGCCTGTTGTGTTACGTGGAGATAAGAATTTTTATGACCAAATAAAAATGGGTCATTTAGCACACTCATATCTCCTTTTCCTTTTTTTATTTTTGAAATAAGTGGGAGTATAAACAAACCAATAGTTGGCCCTCTCTGTCTTAGGGAATTCATTAAACTTCTTGCACCTTGTTTTCATCTAGAAGTTCTTAGGCACAACCACAGGCTGCATGACTTGCTTAAAGGACATTTAGGAGTATGTGCCGATGCTTCTGCGAGCCATGGAAACATGGGTTGGGAGTTTCAGGCATTTAGTGGAGAGGACTCAGATGCTTCTGCACAAATTATCGTCCTGTCAAGGTTTATGTTGGTGCCTCTGGCAGATCATTTCTGGGGTACCTTCCAGAAAGGAAGTGATAGAAAAGATGCTCAGATCTTTAACTACCCTATTTCCTTCAAAGAGTAGATAAAGCAGAGCCAAAGCTAGGTATTCTGCTCCTTTTAAGGGTTTGAATGGCCAAGTTGGGTCTGAGGCAGACAGTGAGAGTAAAGCTGGGGAGATGGCACCCCAGAGCATCTGCTGAATGTGTGTCTGCCAGGAGCTTATGTGGCTCCCATGGTGGTTGGGTCTTTATGTCAAGGTGTCGGTGAAAAACCTTCCATTGCATACTGTGAAGCTTTCCTTGGCAGAATCTATTATGGCTCAACTGAGTCTTCTCCACTTGGGCATTATCATGAACTGGAAGTAAAATATGTGTCTCTTTAAATGCCCAAAGGGACCAGGAGTGTAGCTCAGTGGCACAAGTCCTGTCCTGGCAAGTGCAAGGTCCTGAGTTTGATTCCCAATACAAAGAAAAAAAAAAAAAAAAAAAGGAAGAAAGAGAAGCAAAGATCTGTGTTTTTGGGCTGGCTGAGTTTGATCCCTGGTGTGCCACACCAGCTCCACCCTCAGGGCATGCCAAGATGGCTATTAAGACTGAGTGTGGTGGCACACGCCTATAATCCCAGCTCTTGGCAGGCCAAAAAGAGGAAAATCACTATGAGTTCAATCTGTATAATGAGACTGGGTAGACCCTGTACTAAACACAAGACAGATAGACAGGCATGCACACACACACACACACACACACACACACACACACACACACACACTGCCCAGGGAAGTCTCTGTAGGAAGAAGCAAGATGCACATTCTGGGTAGGAGAGGCAAGCCATTGTAGATATTTCTCCCATATTCACTTTATAAACAACTGCGTGCAAAGTATGTGCCAAGCAGAATCTGGCCCAAAAAATTTTTGCTTGCACCTTCCCCACTGACCTTCCCAGAAGGAAAGCTCAGCGTACAATATTCTGGAACCTGCAAGGTACAGCACAAACTGAAGATCTTATGAAACTTTCAAACAGCAATCTTTGCCCGTCTGTAAAATGAATTGGTCTCCTCTACAGTCTTTCCTAACTGAGATTCTGATATTCCAATCCGCTGATCTAGGGTTTCTCATCCTGAGGTGAAGGGCACTGATGGGGGAATCTGTCTGTGACTTTTCAGTGGAAAACCATCACATTTTTATTTTCATTAGCCTCTAGTAGAATGTTAGTTCTTTTCATTATTAAGGCCTCTACTTCAAAATCATAACAGGTACTAGACATAGGTAGTGATATTTAAGGCATTAATAAAGAAGTACATTGTTGTTATGTCACAAGGGCCATATGGGGTCGATCGTCTCATCAGGTTGGAACGGAGTCTATGGCACCCAAAAATTAAGAACTCCTGGTCTGTTCTAGCATGCTAGATAGAAAAAGCTTCTGTAACACAAGCAGCACCATCTTCTGAGGGCTACTTTCTGGGAGAGAAGAGGGCCCCCCACTTCTCTTCCAGGAAAGCCCTTTCTATCAGACTATGGAAAGTGTCTTGGGCATCCAGAGAAGGGGGGGGGGAAACAGACCTCATTTTGTCATACAAAGAGATTCATAGGCTTAGAAGTGTGCTTGTTTTACTTGTCAGGGATTTTCAAAGATGAACAGATGCTGGGACTCCAAGTCCACTAAGCTTCATTTTGAACTTGACACCTACATAATCCACATCATTGTGCTGTAGGCAGATCAAGGGGAGCCTTGCCCTAAGACAGCTTCCAGAAAGCAGATCCTGGGTTCTCTTTTTTTAGAAGTTCTCTACCACACACCCCAAGTTCTCTACAGACACCCCCCCCAACACGCATCTTTCTTGAAAATCATACAGTGATCTGATAAAACAAATGGGCAGATTAAGGGCAAATCTATTTTTGTAACAGGTGCGAAGTCTGTGATACAGAAGACATGAGAAATAGGTAACTCTAGGCTGCCTAATCTGAAGAGCAGGAGACTCAGCAGAAGATACCTTCAAATGTCTGAAGTACTGGCGGAGTCAAGGAGCAGAGGTGAATCCAGCACCAACCATGGAGGGAGGATGGGGATTTTTAGGAGAGTAAACTATAGAGAGTCAAGCTAAAGTTAGTTCTGCCATATATTAACTTGGTAATCTAGAGCTTGTTTCTTTATCACTAAAATGGAGATAGCAGCCCTTGGATCATGGGATTGTTACAAGGGTTAAGTGATCTTGGTACAGCAAACTGCAATACCTGAATGTAATAGGTGCTCAGTAAATACTAGCTTTAACCTACAGTTTTATAATTGCAACTGATACATTTTCTAGAGGAGATGAACCCAAAGTTCAAACTCCTCCTCCCTAGGCTCTGTATCTTTTTCTTCTTCCTGTACTCCTCCTTTATTTAGAACTTGACACATATACATCACATTGCAGGCACTTCGCTTAGTAATGGGGACATAGTCATGAACAATAAAGTACTCTGAACTTGACCTTGTGGAGCCTGGAGTTTGAAAGAATACTTCAAGACCCGAAATGCAACACTGCCTATGGTAACAAACTGAACAAAATTTATAGGTACAGTACCCATATTATTTGCAAAACTCAAATGCTTCTGTTTCATAAATACATGAAACAAGGGATTGACAATTACTGATAATAATTAGGTACCAGGAAATTATGGTCAAGCTGGTAAAAGGGGAGACTAAATTTGTAAAAAAGGAAGCATGCTAGCCTGTATTTGGGTGTGTAGAACCAGGAAGCAATTATAGTTCAAAAAAGACTGCCTAGGTCACAGGCGGGACATCTGGAGGCCCTGGGGAGCCAGGTGGCTGACTGAACTGAGCTCGTATGATTCAGATGAAATGATGTCCAGGAAGAGTCTATCAACAGGTATTGGCCAGTGAGGGCAGGGGAAGAGAATCAATTGGGATTCTGAGATAATGACAAATTGATGTCATCTTTCTGCCAATGAGTTGGGGCAAAATGGTGGGCTTGGAATCCAGCAAGAGCTGTAGCAGTAGAGCAGACTTGCCCAGGAGAAGCAATAGCCACCGTGGTGCCAGGGCTGGCAGAGGGGTGGGAAAAAGTCTCCTGGCTTGCATCTTCTCATCCTCTGATTGCCCGATTAGAACTTCCACTGGATACACCCGTGAAAAGTCGCAGCTGGGGCTTGGGGAGCAGAGCCCAGAGCATGGAGCTGGGAGAGAAGATCAGAGTGGAGGAGCAGCACACCTATGCAGGCCAAGCTCACCCCAGCCTAAGCCAGATTACACAGATTAGCAAAGGTAAGATAAGGTTAGCAAGAGAGGTCACCTTTGGACCTGGGTTAATTTGGGTGAATTTTGTTCTTTGTAATAAGTAGTAAGTACAAAAGAGCTGTGAATCAGCCAAGCATGTGTCCTTACCCAGATAATCACTGTCCTCCATACCACTCTCTTCAGGTCTCAGATCTGGTCACTGGTACTTAGGATCAGGATACTGTTCCATGTGTGAAAGGGTGTGTGGTCCCTGGAGATGGGCATCTGTGGGTCAAACTGGAGAGGGAGGGTGGTGTGTGTGTGTGCATGTATATGTACCTATATATGCTTACATGGAAGTGTATGTTTGTTTCTGGGTTCACTGGAAAGTCAGAGTGGTTTTTGCTATTTTATATGCTTAAAATAGCACTGAATTAAATCATTTCCCAAAGCAAATCTTGTGCAGTTGATTTCTCCTCTTGTAGTATCAGCCAGGTAATGCAGAAGGGTCCATGCCTCTAACAGCTTTATGGAGAAACAGCCATGCTTCAGTTACTGAGGGGCTGCTGGGTACTTGGTGGTCAAAAGTAATATCATTAGCGACCTGCAAATCAGTATTCCGGGTCTCTAAAAGCTGCTCCTGGGCCTTGCTGATTTTTGAGAGGCATTAAGAGGAGGCAGCCTCCTACATTCTCTCTTGGCCAGCCTGCCAGATGCCTAGGAGGTAATTAGGCCCATTTACATAATTCACTCCCAAGGCAACAAGACAAAGCTCCAACTTTAATAGCATTTTCAACCACTCTGTTGCCCCGTCTCTATTAGCAGCCTGTCCACAGTGACAGTGGAATGTGATGATAGGTTCCAACAAATGGAATCAGATGCGAGAAACATGAAAAATGACTTTTCTTTTGTTTGGGGATTGTCTGAATTTTCCAAAAATGCTTGGTTTGGACTGTTTTTCTGGGGGCTATTTGTGGTAGAGCATCTTATTTGGTTTAAAGAAAAACCCTAAGATAGCATCAAGAACAAATAACATGAAGGGTGCATGCATCCAACAGTGTTCAGGGGCTGAGCAGTTGCAGATGGAAGCGGGGGCTCCGTGGAGAGCTGCAGCTACTTGATATGGGGAAAATGTTTGTTGTTCTTAAGCTCTTCAAGACTGAAGAGGCATTTGACCCAGAACCTGTAAGTGAGTAAACCATTCCTTGAGCTATTTTCTTTGGAAGGAAATGGTTGGAGCAAGGGAAAGAGTAGGTTCACGAGAGCTCTGCTGCCAGAAGCCTAATTGCGCATTAACCGTTTCAAAGTGCTGTGCTTGAGAAGTATGCTTAAAGGTATATAATGCAATCATATCAAAAATGCCCTACAGGGGCCTGGCAGGATGGCTCAGTGGTCTAAAGCACATGCTTAGGAAAGGTTAGGTGGTTTCAGGGACCGCGGTTCGATCCCTGGGCACCACATGCTGTGCCAGCCCTGACCTCAGGGCAGGCTGAGCCGGCCATAAAAACAAACAAACAAACAAACAAACAAACAAACAAAAGTTCTGAAACAAGAAAAAAATAAAATAAAATAAAATTCTTAAAAAAAAAAATGCCCTACATGGTGGTTTTCTCTGTCCCATCCTAGCTATAGTGATTAGAAAACAAATTGGGTCCGAACTAGTCCCTCAGTCAGCAGCAGGAGCCAGAGTTTCCCTAAGGAGTGAAGTGGTCCATGCAGCAGCCAATGAGGAGCAAGCTTTTGTTGACATTTGTTAGGTAAGAGTGAGGAATGTGTGTATTACCCTGATAATGCTCATGAGAGGGGTTCAGGCTTTCAAAAGCAGGATTTAAATTCACAGCACCCATCCAGGACTGAAAAGGTGACCTGGAACCAAAGCTCAGAATGAAGAGGGACAGATGCTCATTTGGAGGAAGTGTGCCAGGCAGAAATCTCGGCCCAGGCAGAGAGCAGAGAGGGCGAATCGCATCTGGTGGGCCATCCTTCATGCTCAGGTGATACCTCAGTCACAGCCCCCAGGACATGCAGCTGAGTTTCTTTCAGAATAATGGATTTTACTGAAAATTCAGAATCCTAGCCACATTCTTTTTCATAGTCAAGGACAAAATTACTGACAGACGTGGGATGGAGTATGACCAGTGGCCAAAGGTACAAAAGCAAACTGACAAACCAATAAACCAGCACACAAACCAATGATAACTGGTCCTTCG
>PVJA010037262.1:0-20503 GCA_004027025.1 Myocastor coypus
AAATAAAATTTTTTTTTTTTTTTTTTTTTTTGTCTTTTTGAGACAGGGTCTCGCTATGCAGTTGAGGCTGGCCTTGAGCTCACTTTTGTAGCCCAGGCTGGTCTCGAAGTCGCACCAATCCTCCTGCCTCAGCCTCCCGAGTGCTGGGATTACAGGCGTGAGCCACCACGCCCGGCTAAAATTAAATAAAATTTCATATTTGGATTTTATCATAGAAAAGATAATGTGTGCTTTTACCTTTGTCTGACTTATTTCATTTAGAATCATGATCTCAAGATGTACCTAATTTCCTGAAAATGACTGAAATGTATGTATCCTTCTTTGAGGTTCAGTAGTACCGTAGATTTACATATACCAGTCATTCTTTATCTATTAATCTGTTGGTGGACATGGAGGGCATCACTCATAATTGAACACTTTAGAATTGTGCTACTGTAAAGATAGTTATGCCTGCATTATCTTTGTCTCAGTTACTCTTCTCTCATTACTGGAACAAATACCCGACAGTCAAAATGAAGTAAGGAAAGGTTTATTTAGCTCACACTTACTGGAGGCTTCAGTCTATACTCAGCTGGCTCCAAATGCAGAGTGGCACATGGAAGAGAGCAAACTTTCATGATGGTGGCAAAGAGCCCAGAGCAAAGGGAGTAGCAGCAACAATGGCTACAGAGCGAAAGTCTGTCTCCCTTAAGTTATATTCAGGCTATCCACCCCAGGTTGGGTGTAGTACTCACACCCATAATCCCAATGGATCAGGAGTTAATCAAAACTCTAGAAGTCCACCCTATGACTACAATAGACTTTGGAGGGATGACTAGACATAAGTCATAACATTCTTAATATGATGACTTTTACGTTTTCAGAGAATACCCAGTAAAGGGTTAGCTAATTTACCTAGAACTAGTTAACTTTCCCACCAAGAACGCTGGAGGATTCTCTTTTCCCTATAGTCTTGTAAGCATTTCTTTTGTATTCTTTATGATAGCCACTCATACTGGAATGAGAAAGATCTTAATTCTTGTTTTGATTTGCATTTCTATAATGACCAAAGTTTCTGAACATTGTGTCATGTAATTATTAGCCATCTGTACTTCTGTTGAGAAATGTTTGTTCATTTGAACTGCCCATTTTTTATTGGATCTTTTGATGGAGGAATGTAACAGTTAACTATCAGTATTGTCCTGAGTAAGAAATGCCCAAGTAAACTGATTCAGTATAGCTTTATGTATGAAAGACCTATTCTAGAGAGGATTGTTACCAGAATACCATAAAGAGGAAATAAAGAATGAAGGCCACTGCTTCTGTTTCCTCAAAGGAGCTCTAGTCCTTGTCTTCACCTTGGGTGACATCTTCAGCGTTCACAACAAAACTTTCCAATTTCAGCTGCAGATACTTTAGCTTTCCATTGCAGATCCTTCACGTCCTGATGCATTATCACGAGGGACACTACAGTGAGCTCAAGGCTTTCAACTCCATTGAACAGACAGGTATTTTGCACTCTTTCTCATCTGACTCTGTGGGCAGCAGTTTAAATCAATCCTATAAATTCATATGTAATTGTATATCTTGCATTAAATCTGTTTCTCTAGTAAGCATTGTGGGAGTATGGGTTTTTCATCTCTTTGTATGTTCTAGATGATAGTTCTATACCACTAATGTAGCTAGAAAAAGTTCTTTTCCCTATTCTGTAGGATTTCTGTTGCTATACTGTTTGTTTTCTTTGCTGGTCAGGACTTTTTCATGTGATATATCTCACTTTTTAATTATTTTAATTATTTGTTTTGTAAGTGGTGTTTTGTTCACAACATTTTCTTAAGGTTATGCCTTCAAAAGTTTTAATTAATTAATTTCAGGCACATTTGGTGCTTTTGTTTTTACATATAGATATTTCATCCATTTGGATTTCATATTTTATTTTATTTCATTTTAGTACAGGATGAGCAATATGGATGTGGATTTATTCTTCTCCACATATATAACTAGACTCCCCAGAACCATTTGTTAAAAAAGGCTTTTCCTTTTTCCTGCACACATTTTTGGGCCCTTATTCAAATATCTGATTGCTGAAAGTGTATGGGTTTGTTTCAGTATTCTCAACTCTATTCTGTTGGTCAAAATGTTTTAGGTGCCAATACTACATTAAATTTATTACTGCAGCTTTGTAGTATAATTTAATATCCAGGAATATACTCCTGTTTTTCTCTGTCAGGATTGCTTTAACTATTCTGGGTTCTTTTGCTTCCATGTAAATTTTAGGGATTTTGTTTTCTTGGACTTTGCAGAGAGCTGTTGACATTTTCATTGGACTTCATGAAATCTATGTATCATACCACTAATATAACCCTTTTGAAAAATATTATTTTTGCTTTTCCAGGAAACGTGGATATCTTCCAATTTTTGTAGTATGTCTGCAATATATTTCTTATGGTACCATAGGTTCAATTTGTTTTGTCTTAGAGCTTTTGTACATCCTCAGTTAGCTTATTTCTTAGGTGCTTAATTTTCTAAGCTACCTCTAAATAAGTGTAGATCCCTATTTGATTTGCATATTGATTTCCTAACCTGTTTTTTTGCTAAATTTATTCTTTCAAAGAGTTTTCCGTTGTTTTGTTATCTCTTTTATTTTTTTATGTAACTCTTTCTTTAGAGGATCATGTTATCTACACGTGAAGAATTTCACTGCTTTCTTTTTTAGATCATGCTCCTTTTATTCCTCCTTTTGCACGATATTCTATTTGAGTTTATAATATTATATTGAACAGAAGTATTGACATTGACCATCTTTGATTTTAGAAGGAATTCTTTTAGTTTTCCTCTCTTTAGTATTTGCTGTGGGGTTTTTGTAAGTATTTATTTTGAGTTAACTTTGTTTTATGTCTCTTTTGTCTGCTATTAACATGAATGAGCACTAGTTTTAGTCAATTTTTTCTGTTTATTGAGATGGTCATATGAGTATTGTTTTTCTGATTATTTGGTGTGAAAAATATTATTTACACGTGCTGAACCATCTCTGTATCCAAGGAATGAAGCCAACTTGCTCATAATGGTTGCTTTGTTGAACTCTGTTTGCTATTATATTGTTGAGGAATTTCACATCTATGTTCATTAAGGAAATTGGCCTCTTACATTTCATTTTATGTCGAGTTCTTGTAGTTTTGTTCTCAACATAATACCAGCTTCCAAGAATATGCAGTATTATTTCCTTTTGATATTATGGAAGGTTAGGAATATTACCATAGGTTCTTCCTTGAAGGTCTCTTACAATTCAAATGTATCTGGTCTTGGGCTTCTTTAACATTTAGTGGGATTTTTACTGCTGCTTGTATTTTATGGGTCAGTATTGGTCTATTCAGCATTTTTCCAATGTATGCACAACCACAAATATATCTATGTTTTTGAAATTCTCCGAATCACTGGAATATATTTCTAAAAGTTAATTTTGCCTTTTTATCTCTAATTGCACTTATATGAGTCCTTTCATTCTTTAAGTTCAAATAATTGCGTTTATCCTTTGATAGGACCAATTATTTTTAAAATTCTTTATTTATTTGTTGCAAGGTTTCACTGCACAGCTTGGACTGTTAGTGATCCTTCTGTCTCAGTCTCCCTAGCAGTGGGATTATAAATGTGCACCACTATGCCCAAATTCAGGTATGGCCAGATGCACTTGCCATTGCAAGTAAGCACAGCATGTAGTACCAGAGATTGAACCTAGGTCCTTGGGCTTGCAAGGCAGGCATGTAGACCTCCGAGCTATCTCCCCAGCCCCCAAAACAATGATGTTAATCATTTCATTCATCCTATCACTTTTAGTTTCATTTATTTCTACTTTCATAATTGATTGACTTGCACATGTTTTTTAAATTATTTATTTTTATTTTTATTCATTTTAATGAGAAAAAGGATAAAATAGCAATGAAACAATTTTAAAACACGTTAGTAGAACAATTACAATAATTAGTACATTGCATATTGTTTTCCTTGTAGTAGTTATTCAGAGAACAAGATGCAGACATCTTGTCTAACCAATGTTAGTACAAACCTTTCTTCTTAGTGAACTGAAAGTACCTGTATATCTACCCTAACTATCTTGTATATACATACATATATTTTCACAACAAAACAGTCCGTTATTTATACCACCCTTTTTGTTTTGTTTAGTCAGAGATGGGTATTCCATTGTAATTAGAGAAGCTGTATTTGGAGAAGTCTTTGAAGGACCTTTTCATACTTGATGCCAGTCCAAAGATTTTTTGGATTGTTTTATTTTTTGAAGGTCTGAGGATTGGACTCAGGCTCTTGTGCTTGCCAGGCAAGTACTTCTTCTACTGAGTATCTCCCCAGCCCTTAAAAGACTGTAGATACTTGAATTCAATATCCACAAGGTGCTGTACGTGGATCTAGAGTAAGGGGATTTGATTGAACTTATCAGATAGCATAAGCTACATTTTTAGTTAAATTGGTCTTAACTATCCAGCAGAAAAGTGTTACCATGAGGTATACAAAATAAAGCTATATTAATATGTTGAGCTGTAAAAGGATCAAGTCAATAAATTTGGACAATTGCCAGTTATGCTGATAACTCACTATTATTATGGACTATTGTATTGTGTTATTTTGCTGATTTCTACATGTTTTTATTTGAATTGTTGAATTTCTAAGACCTTCATATGTTCACTTAGATATGCATTTGGAAGTACTTCATTTTTCTGATGTAAAGCTGTAAATTTTCAGCTCACATCTGCTCTCTAAAGATCCACTGTATTTTTGTATTTTTCAGCCATTATTATTTGAATCCAGAACTTTTTCCCCTTATTGTAGTCTATATTTGCCAATTTTTCAGAAGTTAACTTCATGATGGACATTATTTTCAAGAGTTTCTTTTGCTATTAATTTCCAGTTTCACTCTACTATGGTCCAATATCATATGACAGATCATTTGAATTCTTTTGTATTTATTTTGATCAATATGATCTACTTTAAAGAAAGATAAAGTTACTAGTAGGAATATGCTTATTGTACGTTGTTTGATGAAATATTCTGTGTCTATTAAGCCCACTTCTATAATGGCATGTTTCAACAATGTTTCTTTCTTTCTTTCTTTCTTTTTTTTTTTTTTTTTTTTTTTTTTTTTTTTTTTTTTTTTTTTTTTTTTTTTTTTTTTTTTTTTTTTTTTTTTTTTTTTAGGGACCGGGATTAGAACTCACAAACTTGCACTTTCAAGGCAGGCACTTGTGCCACGGTGCTATATCCCCAGCCCTTCATCTATAATATTTACTTATTGATATTTAAAAATTTGCTTTATGACTATTAGATGTTGAGCCCTGCTGCACAGTGTGATTATATTTCTGTGTTTTTGTACTATTATGTCAAGTACTTTTTGTTTCATGAAACTGGGAATACTGACCTATAGTGCCTATATGTTTACAATTTACTGATATTATCCCCTCCTGTTGAATTGTTTCTTTAGTTATAATATGACATTCTTTGTGCTTTGTGAATGTATTTGGTTTAAAGTTCATTGTGTCTGAAATTAGGGCAGAAGTTCTTGTTTTTAATTCAAGCTCCAATTGCAAGGAGTATCATTTTCTTTTCTTTCATTTAAATCTGTGTTTTTGCTTATTTGCTTTTGAGGATGAGGCAAATCCCTGGGAGGTACTATACAGTTGTTCTCCAGCAACTTATGTGTGGTGATTGAGCAGGTAAAAATATTTAAGTTGATCACTATTTAATAGGTTAGTTAGCAACACTTGTCATTTTATAATTTCTTTTAATGCTGGTTACTGTTTTCCTTTCGTGTGTCATTCTCATTTCGATATACTGTTTTCCTTTAAGCTCTTTGCTGATGTTGGAATAGCTGTCTGTGTAGAATGCCCTTCAGTATTTTCTGCAGTGCTGTTTTGGTAGTCACAAATTTCTTTAGATTATCTTTGTTGTGGAAAGTTTTAACTTTTCAGTGTATATCAAAGAATATTTTTTCTTGACATAATAACCCTAGTTGGTATTTGTTTCCTTTCGTAGTCAAAAATCTTTATCCCAAAATTTGCTAGACTTTATGGTATCCGTTGAGAAATCTTCTGTTATTAGCTTGTCTTATAAAAGGTAATTGTTATATTTTCTAACAGTTGTTGGCATTTTCTTGTTAATCTGAACTTTTTGGATTTTGGCTCTGATACTTCATAGGTTTTTTTTCCACTAGTTTTGTTTGCTTGGAGGCTTAAAAGCTTCATTTATCTTGACATTCACATTAATCACCAGGTTTTTAAATGCTACCACAATTATTTTGGATAAAAGTGTATTCTGTACCTTAGTTCCTCAACAGTTTTGGACTTATATGATTCTTATTTTAGTAATTTTATAGATATTTCAGAGAATTTGAATTGAGTTCTAGTTATTTATTATGGTTTGTACAGCATCACTGAGGAAGTGATTTTGATTGTAGCGTTCTTTGGTTTGAGCTTGTGGCATTCTCCCTTCTGATTAGTCATGTGTACAGAAGTGGTTTTAATTAGATTTTTCATTTGCAGGAATTCTGCTTTAATTTTTCATAACCTGAAATTCTTTACTAGTGTCATTTGTAATCCTGTATTTTCTTTTCTAATTCACTCAGTTGTTTTTCTCTTTTAACTTTGATCAATATTTAATTATTCAAATTAACAGCTCATTCGTATCTTCTTTGTACTCATGGTATTTTCCTTGTTTTTTATGATGCTTTCTAATATTCTTACCATTTTATTTTTTATATTCTTACCCAAGACTTTCTCCATTTCAGTTCTGTGGAGATCATGTTTAGGAGTTACATGTTTTTGAGGCATTTTCTCCATGTTTTCTCACAATTTCTGTCTTTAGTATTTAATGTTGTGAATAAATCAGGATAAAAATTTCACTATAATAAAAATGTTAAGTGATGAATTACAAGGTGGTAAGACCTATTAATAATTTCTAAAAGCACATAATGAATCATCTATTTATGTATAATTTAAAAGTTTGTATTGCTAGTATCCTTCTCTTTCGCTAACCCAGGAATATAAAAGATTAGTAGATAAAGATCAGGTAAATAGGAGATGATAAGTGAAAAAAATTACACATAAACAAAAGAAAAATTGAGGAAACAAGCGAGTAAAAAGAAATAAACATAGGCAAAAGAAAGGAAGAAACTAACATTTTATATTTTATGGCCATTAAGATAATAGGAATAGGGATACAGATAATATTCAAATTGAAGAGATTCAAGAGTGGGAGGGTGAAGGCAACAGAGAGAAACATGCTGAAAAGAATTCAAGTCTGTCATGCAAGTGAACCAACACTACATAAAATATAAACATTATGCAGTAAAAATTCCTATAAAATAATAGTAAAATCAAAGATTGAAAAGATATTTGTTGCAAGAATAAAAGAGAGAGGAATTTACAAGTAAATAATAGGGTAGATTTGTAGAAATTTTATCTAATTATAATTTAGTGGAAGTCCTATCTTCAAAAACTTAATTGATGATCTTCCAAAGGAGACTGTTATAGGTTAATATAAAAACTATAGAAACAAAAATGGTAGTTAATACTTATATACAGTTTGTAAAATTATGCACATCATATATTCTCAAATCCTAATAAGGGGAAATTTAACTTTATATAATAGTTTTAAATAAAAAGGAAGAGTTAAAATGGTAATACTTGAGATAGTATCAGGAAAAAATTCAGAGGAAGAGAACAGGGAAAAGTGTGTGATGTCACAAGACAGCAAATATAGAAAGCAAGGGAAAGGAGATAAAACTCTTTTTTTCCCCGAATATTGTGTGTGAATCATTTGTGCTGGAAAGGATATGGCTCTTATACTTGTAATCCTAGCCAGAACTATGCAAAAGCAGTCAGTGTAAAGATTTACTAATCACATACCCTGAATGCAAACATCACACATTCTAGATTCAACAGTTCTGAAAAAAAAAAAAAAAAAAAAAAAAAAAAAAACTATGACTGCATGAATATTTGGGGGACATCTAGTAACAAATCATAACACTAGCATGAGTGGAATTGTTGGTGCTGGGTAGACACCTCAGTGGTCTTAACACTTGGTTGGCAAGTATAAGGACCTAAGTTCAATTCCTGGTACCACATGCCCTACCAAGTAGGCAACCAAAACCAAGTGTGGTGGCACACACCTGAAGACCCAGAACTGGGATTACCGAGAGGCTGAGACAAGAGGATCACTATGAGTCCAAGCTGCATAGCAAGATCCTGTACCAAATAAATACATCAATAAAAAGATTTTGAAAAATTAAATGGAATTATTTACTTACCTGTTTTTTCAGACTATTGTTAGAATAAAAATATAAGCTTTTTGAGTGTGCTCACAAACTTTACTATATCCACTTACTCATTCTATTGTTTTTTGTGAGATCATCTTATATTTTATTTTTAATAGTGATTATCTTAATTGCATACATTTATAGGGCAAAATATCCTAATTTAATACATGTATATAGTGTATGATAACAAAATGAGAAAATACGTTCTGCATATAAATTCATGTCATCTGTGAATAAAGAAAAGTTTACTTCTGCCGGGCGTAGTGGCGCACACCTGTAATCCCAGCACTTGGGAGGCTGAGGCAGGAGGATTGGTGCGAATTCGAGACCAGCCTGGGCTACAAAAGTGAGCTCAAGGCCAACCTGAACTTCATAACGAGACCCTGTCTCAAAAAAGACAAAAATAAATAAATAAATAAATAAAATAAAAGTTTAATTCTTTTCTAATTTTGTTGGTTTTCTTGTTCTTGGCTCTGGATAGAAATTTCATTGCAAAGTGAATAGGGGCGGTAGAGTCCACCATCGTTATTTCATTTTGAAGAGTAAAGAAGAAGCTATTAATCTTTCACCAGGGAATATATGGTCAAATGTCATTTTTGACAAGTATCTTTTATTAGGTTGAAAATTTTTTCTTCTATAGCTACACAAGTGAGTGTGTTGATCATGAAAGGATTTTTTATCATGTGTTTTCGTTGATTATTTTTCATCATGTTGTTGGTGTAGTTTGTAAAAATGTGTATAATCAGCAATCTTTCCATTACTAAAATAATTACATCATTTTAACCAGATCGTAATGCATAACTACCGTAATATGCTACAAATTTGACATGTTAACATTTTGCTGAGTGTTTTACTAATAACCATATGAGATGGTGATTGAAAGTTTATTTAATATGGAATTATCTGTCTGGTTTTCATATCAGAGTAACACTGGCCTCATTTTCAGCCCTATATCTGTGGTACATTTGTCCATAAATATAGAACATTTTAGGACACTGCCTGTTGAAAAAAGAAAATTAATTAAAAGTTTTCACTTTTAGAAATTTTCAAGTCTTATGGGTCCCTGAATTTTCTTATTTGGTTATTTCATTCATGTATATTTTCAGTATACAGTTGTTTATAGTACAGTCTAACAATTTTATTTCTTCATGCCTGTAATAATGTCCTCACCTTAATTTCTGATAGTAGTAACCTGAAATATTTCTTTTTCTGTGATCACTCTAACTAAATATTTATAAATTTTTGATGATTGAAAATAAGTAAACTTTATTTTTGTGTACATTCTTTTCTTCAGTCTACTTCTTTCCAATGTCTTGCCTCATAGTTCTTAATTTTTTCTTTGTCTCTAAATTATAGGATTATGTTAATAATTTGAAGTCCATTCTTATTTTAAAGGGAAATTTGTAGATTCGATTTTTATAATAGATTGGCTTTAAAACCAAGGAGCATAGTGCACTGTTTTATTTATTTGTTTACAATAATTAATACATTTCATATTGCTGTCTTCTTTGTAGTTGTTTAGATTACAAGATGCAGACATGATTTCTTGAATAAACATAATAGTACAGATCTTTCATTTCATTGCACAAAGAGAAGTTAGCTGTATATATAAACCAGTAGGGGGCTGAGGAGATAGCTCCGTGGCACAAGTGCCTGTCTGGCAAGTGCAAGATGAGTTTGAACCACGATCCCACAAAGTAATAATAAAAATAATAATAAATATTAATAATAATAATTCAATAGTCCATAATAATAGTAAATTATCAGCTCATGTGGCATTATTACAAGCTGTTCACTTGAGCCTTTTACAACAGCATATTAATATGGCTTTCCTTTTTATAGTTCATGGATAGACATTTCTGCTGGATACGTAAGACCAAGATAAAGCAAGAACTACATTAGAAAAATATGTAACTTTGTATCTCCCAATGTCAGTCAGGTTCTCACAGGATTTATCCTGAAACCATATAATGAAGTTTGTAGAATTGTTGTCAGTGTCAGCCATCTGGATGCCTCATGACCACTGCTTGACGAGTTTGCTCTCTGTGAAATATTGAGAGAATATTTTCTCTCCAGGTGACTTTCCTTAGGCACACTATACATCATCAATCACTTTCCTCTGTGGTCCCATAATCTCCTTGAAGAGGAAATTTGTGACTCCACTGAGTTATAGGCTGCTAGAGTACAGGCTTTTTTTATGTACTGTGTCCTCACTGACCCTGAAGGGCTAGAAACAAAATATTGGCTATTCTTGTATCCCTTGTTTTTTGCTAGTTATTTAGTTTTCCAAATTAAGTAGTTAAACCTCTAGAAGAGAAATTTAATGTTATTATTCCCTACAACATAGGCTCTTGAGCTTAACATCACTATCTTTCTGAATATCAAATGCCTTAGACATAACATGAAACAGGTATGAACATACACTTCCCAGAGGAAGAAATACTAGAAGCTAACAAATACATGAAAAAATGCTCCACATCACTAGGCATTCTTGAAATTCAAATTAAAACAACACTGAGATATCACCTCACTATAGAAAGAATGGCTATCGTAAAGAAATGAACCAGTGACAAATGTTGGAGAGCCTGTGAGGAAAAAGAAACCATTCTCCACTGTTGGTGGGAATGTAGACTGGTGCGACGATTATAGAAATCAGTGTGGAGACTTCATAAAAACCTAGGACTACAAATGTCATTCAATCCAGGTATCCCCCTACTGGGAATTTTCACACAAGAACTGAAAATATCACATCATTGTGATATTTGTGCAACTATGTTTATAGCAACACAACTTGTGATAGCCATGCACTATTTTAAAATGCAGAATGACTATAACAATTAATGCAATGCAAGTGCTATGTAAGTATTTATGCTATCTTACATAGGAAATAATAAAGAGTCTTTATATGTTCACTAAAAAAATAATGATCATTATATAAAGAAGCATCATATACTTTGATCCAACCCAATCCAAACCCATCATTAGTAATATATTCTATTATTAATAGTACATTTATAGGAAGTGGTAAACCAATTTGATACATAAGGAAAAAATCAAGCTACAGTTTATATTATGTTCAACTTGTGTTGTACATTTTATGGATTTTCAGTAATGCCTGTATGACCTATAAACATAATTATAGGGTAATAGAGTAGTTTTAATAACCCCAAATTCCATATGCTCTACTTATTATCCATCCTGTGCTTCTGAACTAGCAATCAGAGCAAATTATTATTTGCATGATTTTGCCTTTTGCACGGTTATACATAATTGAATTACATGGTTTATATGTTTGTCAGATAGCCTGCTTTACATAACTATATTCATGGCAGCTTCATCTGTGTTTTTGTGACTTCATAGTTTATATTTTTTCTTAACATTTAATAGCAATACCTTACTCACATATTGAAGAACATGTTGGATCCTACCAAGATTTATAAATAGTGAATAAAGCCACTACGAAGCATTTATGCAGAGAGTTTCTGTGGACACATTTTCAACTTGTAAATATATACGAAGGTTGCTAGTTTCTCCATCATACGGTTAAACCATGATTAATTTTATAAAAAGTTGTCAAATTTCTTTCTAAATTTGGTGTGCAATTTTGATTTTTCACCCAAACCAAATGTTAGCTACCATTGTTTCATATTTTCATAGGCACGTAGTTCTCCCACTGTGTGATTTTTGACCATTGTACAAGTGTTGACTCCTGAATCTGTCCTACAATATGTGAATGTTTAATTTAATTGCTAGTATGATAGCATTAGGAGATACGACCTTTGGCCCGGCGGGATGTCTCAGTGGTCTAAAGCGCCTGTTTGGGAAAGCTTGGGCGGCTTCAGGGACTATAGTTCAATCCCTGGCACCACATGCTGCGCCAGCCCTGCCCTCGGGGCGGGCTGAGCCGGCCATAAAAATGAGTGAATAAACAAACAAAGGTTCTGAAATAATAAATAAGTAAATAAATAAATAAATAAATAAATAAATAAATAAATAAATAAATTTTAAAAAAGAGATACGACCTTTAAGAGCTGATTAATAAACAACACAACACACTTATGAATGAGAATAGTGGCTTTAACAAACGACTACCTGGACACATTTTGTCTTTATGGACCTTTCTGCTATTTAAAGCTAAAGTGTTTGTCCATCTAGTCAATGCAGCAAAAAATGTCAACTTGAGAAAAAAAAAATTACCAAAAAAAAGACCAGGCCATCTGTGGACACGGAATCTGCCAGTGCCTTGATTTTGTGTATTCAAATGTAAGACCTGTGAGGAATATATATTGCTCAAAAGGTATCTACTCATTCAAAAGTCAAAAAGTTCTGTATGGAAATGAGATTTGTTCAAAAACAACAAAATGGCTTGCTGACTCTGTGAAATAAATTTTGGATAGACGAAAAAAAATCTTTCCACTCTGCTTTTTTCTATGCTGTCATTGATGATTTATACTTTGGGATATATAATTAGGTTACATATACATTCATTCATGTTTCTTCATAATAATTCAGACTGTTTTATAAATACACAATCACTACCTTCATCAAGTTAACTATTTGTCTATAAAAACAGGTTAAGGCAGAAAACATTTTCTACTATCATAGACTGTTGGACTATATTGGATTATTTCCATAAATTCATCAATCTGCAATATTTGAATGACAATAGAACATGCATCTCTGACAAAACAATACAAACAAGGAGGATATAAATAAGGACCATTATGGATTGAAAAAAATAGGATGAATATAAAGCTATCTTACTTCAATGAGAAGTAAGATTTGTACTAATAGTGTTTAGATATCATGTCTACATTTTGTGCTCTGAATAACTACTATGAAGGCAACAATATGCAATGTATTAATTGCTGTAGCTGTCCTACAAATCTGTCTTGAAAAAGTCTCATTGCTCTTTCTTTCTCATTATTTTTTTCACTTTTATTACTTTTAATAAGAGACTACACTGTGACAGTTTCAAAACACTTTAATAGTACATTCACAGTAATATATACAATGCATATTGTTGTCTTCGTTGCAGTTATACAGGGCACAGAGTGTACACATGATAAATTTTTTCATGGTTATTGGTACAATAGAATTCTTCTCTTTGATCTAAGAGAACGGAATTGTATAGTCAAATGTTTGATAATTCCAATGTGTTACTGGCGAAACTGCCAATGTTGGAAGCTGTTGATTTGAGCCTTTTACAGCTCGTCATACTAAACTACCCTTACATTTTATGCGTCATGTTTAAATTTTTCTGTGACGTGGTGAAGAGCAAGTTAAAGCAAGACCTGTATAACAAAGCATGTAATTTTTGTATCTCCCAAGGTCAGTCAAATCCTCTCAGGATTTACTTTGGAATCGTGTACAGTGCTCTGTAGATCTGTTGCCAGTGTCAGCCGTTTAGGTGAGTCAGGGCTATTCCTTGACCATTTTGCTCTCTGTGAAAGCCTGAGACAATGTTTTCTCTCTAGGTGACTCTCCTTAGGCACACTATACACCTTTAATGCCTTTCTTCTGTGGTCCCTTAATCTCCTTGAACAGAAAATTTGGGAAACCACTGAGTTATAGGATACTACATCACAGATTCTGTTCTGTCCTGAGTCCTCACTGACTTTAAAGAACTAGGGCCAAAATATTGACTGTACTTGTAGCCCTTTCTTTCTCTAATTTTTGGTCTGTAAACTTATATTCTGAGCTCTCCAGAAGAACAGATTAGTGATACTATTACTCTAAAACATGGGTGGTTGAGCTTGCCATCACTGTCGTTCTAAATATTAAATATCTTAGACTTAACTTAGAATTGGTATTTTCCATAAATAATTGACATTCTAATAAAACTCTGCAGCTGGGCATGGTGGCTCATGCCTGTAATCCCAGCACTCGGGAGGCTGAGGCAGGAGGATCGGCGTGAGTTCGAGACCAGCCTGGGCTACAAAAGGGAGGTCAAGGCCAGCCTCAACTGCATAGCAAGACCCTGTCTCAAAAAGTCAAAAAATAATAATAATAATAATAAATCTCTGGAATGTGATAAAAGCAGTTACACATTTTAGACAGATATTTAGAAATATAAAGATGTACCAAACTTTAGCCTGTCCATCTTTTGACATTTTTCCTATTCTCTTACTCTCATTTGATATCCTTTTTTGTTTTCTTGTAAACTAACCATTACTTGAGAGTATAGCAGTAAATGAAATCGATTTACAAGCAGCACACATCTAAAAGACCAGAATGACAGACATTTCAAGCACAGTTTTAGTATTACATATTGCTATCATCGCTGTAAAAAACCTTTTGAGGTTTCTTAGGACGCTTCTCTAATTCATCCTGTGAATATAATTGTGTAGTTTTGCTCCTTCTATGGTTTCTGTCTTTTCTGTTTCCAGTCACATTGCTGTTTAACTCTTAAGTCTTTCATTTCCATTCATCTGTGTTATGCCTCTCCATTTTTATTTTTTCTTTTGAGTTCTTACACTAGGGAGATTATATGATATTTGCACATGTAGGTCTGCTTTATTTCACTTATGACTATATGTTCAAGATACATCCATTTTATATGAATTCTTCTAGTTTATCATTCTTTATAGCTGAATAATATTCCGTTGTATAAAAATACCACATCTTTTTCAACCATTCTTCATATGATGGGCATTTTGGTTGTTTCCAAGATTTAACTATTATGAATTGGGCTGAGGTGAACAGATATCACTAAGATATGTTTTCAGTTCTTCTAGGAAAATTCCCAGTAGGGGGACAGCTGGATTAAATGGGATTTCCAGCTCTTGTTTTGTAAAGAGTGTCCACACTGCTTTCCATAATGGTTGCACCAACCTACATTCCCACCAGCAGTGCAACTTTTGTTTCTGTTTGATTTCTTTATGATAGCCATTCCTTCTGGGGTGAGATGGTGTCTAAGTGTTGTTTTATGTGTATTTTATGAATGGCTAGCAATGTGGAGCATTTCTTCATGTATCTGTAGACTTCTTGAATTTCTTTTTCTATGAAGTGTATGTTCATCTCAGATTCCCATTTCTGGATTGGGTCTTTGAATTTTGGAATCCTAATGGTTTTTAGTTCTTTATACATTTTAGATAGAAGACCATTGCTTGAATAATTATTAGTTAAAATCTTTTCCAAATTTATGGGCTGTCTTTTCAATCTGTTGGTAAATTCTTTTGAGGGGAAAAAAAAGAACTTGTTAGCTACATGAGGTCCGATATGTTGATTCTTTCAGGTGTGAAACATGCGTTTTTATTTTTGTCAAGGAACTGTTTCCTACCTCAATGTTTTTAAGATTTTCTCCCATTTCCTCTTCTGGAGATTTAATATTTCTTTTTTAATATTTAGATCTTTAATCCATTTTGCCTTTAGTTTAGTGTATGGTGATAGACCTGGTTTTAGTTTTTGGCATGTAGAGAGCCAGTTTTTCCAGCACCATTTGTTAAAGAGGCTATCTTTCTTCTAGTAAGCATGTTTCCCTCCTTCATCGAAGATAAGGTGGCTGAATGAATTTGTGTTTGCTTCTGCATCTTCTAATCTATTCCATTGATCCTCAGGTCTATTTTTCTGCCAACACAATCCTGATTTTATCACAATAGCTTTGTAGTATAATTTTAGGACAGGGTTTGTAATGCCTCCTGCCTTACCTTTGTTGCCGAGGGTTGTCTTTGCAATTCTCAGTGTTTTTTGGTTCCAAATAAATTTTAGAAATGATTTCTCCAGGTATGTCAGCTATGTTGAAGGTTTTTTGATAGGAATTGCATTAAATCTGTATAACAATTTGGGGAGTATGGCCATCTTCACAATGTTGGTTCTTCCTATCCAGGATCAGAGAATATCTTTCCATTTTGCAAAATCCTCTAGGATCTCTTTTTTTAGAGTATTGTTGTTTTCATTGAATAAATCTTTTACTTCTTTAGTTAGGTTAATTCCAAGTATTTCATTTTCTTCAGTGCTACCATAAAATGTACTGTTTCTCTAATTTCTCTCTGCGTGTGTTTGTTATCTGTATAGAGGAATGCCATTGATCTTTGTGTGTTGACTTCATAACCTCCTATGCTACTGAATTTGTGTATTAATTCTAGTAGCTTCTTGGTGGAGCTTTTTGGGTCTTCCAAATAAATTGTCATGGCATCTGCAAATAATGATAATTTAAATTCTTCTTCAGTTATTTTTATTTCTTTTCTTTCTGTCTCTCATCTAATGGCTGTAACTAATGATTACAGAACTATATTGAATAGGAGTGGTGATAGAGGACAATTTGCCTTATACTAGATTTGATAACAAAAGACTTTATTTTTTCTCTGTTGAGAATTATGTTAGCTGCTGGATCGTTGTAGATGAATTTTATCAGCTTTAGGTAGAGGCCCTCTATTCCAATTTCTATAGGACTCTGAACATGAATAAGTGTTTGACTTCGTCAAAAGCCTTTCTGCGTCAATTGAGATGATCTTGTGATTTGTGGCTTTTGGTCTATAGATCTAGTGTATTGCACTAATAGATTTGCTCTATAGATCTAGTATAATGCATTAATAGATTTCCATATATTTAACCATCCTGTATCTTTGGGATGAATCCTACCTGGTAATGGTGTATAACCTTCTGGTTGATTTTCTGTATTCTATTGGCCATGATTTTATTTACGATTTTTGCATCTATGTTCAGGAGAAGAATTTGCCTGTAGTTCTCTTTTCTAGTTGCATCTCTTTCTGGTTTTCATATCAGTGTAACAATTGCCTGCAGGAATGATTTTGGGAGGATTGCTTTCTTTTCAATTGCAATGAAGAGCTTGAGGAGTATTGGGAATATGTCTTCTATAAATTTCTTGTAGAATTCAGGGGAGAATCCATGAAATCCTGGACTTTTCTTTGTTGGTAGGCTTTTTATTACAGTTTGCTTTTCATTGACTGTTACTATGTTATTGAAATATCTTGTAAGCATATTGGTTCAGTTTTGGTAATTTTTATTTTTCTAGGAATCTGTCCATTTCATGTACGTCTTCTATCCGTGATAGTAAAGATTCTCCAAATAGCTATAAATGCTCCGCTGAATCTTTTCTGGGTCTCTAGCAATTTTACCTTTTTCATTCCTTTTTTGCTTGAATTGCAGTCCTTTCCTCTTTTTGATGAGGTTAGCTAGGGGCTTATCAGTTTTATTTAATCTTTCAAAGAACCACCTTTTGATTCTTTAATTCTTTGTATTGTTTTCTTTGTCTCAATTGAATTAATTTCTGCTCTGATCTTTATAATTTCCTCCCATCTTTGAGCTTTGGATTTCATTTGCTCTTTCATTTCCAGTTGGTTTAGGTGCTGCGTAAGATTATTTGTTACCGTTCTATTTTCTTAATGTGTGAGTTCAGAGCTATAAATTTCTCTAAGAACTGCTTTCATTGCATCCCATAAATTCCAATAGGTTGTTTTTGAAATCTCATTAAATTCTAGATATTGCTTAATTTCTTGTTAAATTTGATCTGTAACTCACTGGTTGCTGAGAAGGGTGTTGTTTAATTTCGATGTATTTCTGAGGTTCTTGTGGTTTCTTTTATCATTTATTTCCAGTTTCATTGCACTGTTGTCAAATAATATGCATGAGATAATTTCTGTTTTCTTGCATATACATGTATATACGAGCATGACCTATTCACTATAATGTGGTCTATTTTGGAAAATGTCCCATGTGCAACTGAAAAAATGTGTATTCAAAAGTGTTTGGATGAAACACTTTGTGTATGTCCAGCAAGTTCAGGTGTTCCAATTTCTGGTTCAGTTATGTGACTTCTTTGCTAATTTTTTGTCTGCTTGACCTATCTTTTTGGGATAAGAGCGTGTTAAGTTCTCCTGTTCATATTTGGTATTAGATAGTATATTTTTCATGTCCATTAAGTTTTGCCTTATATAACTTGTTCCTCCCTTGTGGGGTGCACATATATGTATGAGTGTTCCCTCTTCGTCTTGAATTTTCCCCTAAGCAGTATGCAGTGGCCTTCTCTATTTCATTTGATCAATCTCTGTTTCAAATTTAGACTGTCTACAAGCAGTATTGCTACCTCCGATTTTTTTGTGGTGGTGGAGCACGTAGTATTGATTTTTTTATCCTTTCACTATTAGCCTATGAGTTTCTTTATGAGTTAAGTGTGTTTCTTGTGTACAGCATACGGTTGGTTTTTGATTCCTTATCCACTCTGCCAGTCAACTTCTTTTAGTTGGAGAATTAGTCCATTTACATTGATAGTTATCATTGAACTGTATTGACTTATTATTGACATGTATTTTACTTACTACAGTTTAAATCTTTTTCTCCTGTGTTTAATTAGTTGTCCTATTTGGTGGGTTCCTTTTGTTTTCATTTGTGGTGTTCAGGACCTTTTCGTCGTTCTCTAAAATACATTTTAATAGTCTATGTAGTGTTGGCTTTGACATCATGAAATTAGTTATTTGCACCTTGTCCAGGAAGTATTTCACTTCTCCCTTATACTTGAGAGTTTTGAAGGTTGTAGAATCTGGGCTGAAATTTGTTTTCATGGAGGAGTTGAAGCATTCTGCTCCATGCTCTTCTTGACTTCATGGATTGTGAAGAGAAGTGTGCCATTATTCTGATGGGTTTTCATTTACATATAATCTGTTTCTTTTCTCTAGCAGCTTTTAGTGTATCATTCTTTTGTTGAATTTCTGCAATTTTGACTATTATATGTCTGGGTGTGTTTTTAGTCAAGTTGATATTATTTGGCATGCTATATTCTTCAGTTACCTGAATGTCAGATTGTTTTCTCATATTTGGGAAGTTTTCTGCTATTTCTTCTTCCCATATTCTTTTATATCCTTGTATTGACTCCTTTCTTGTTGATTCTTATGAATCTCACATTGTTATTTTTTGCATCGTCTTACAGATGTTGGATTACTTTTTTCTTGCATCCTAGTTGTTTTTTTTTAAGAATTTATTTATTTATTTATTTATTCTTGTTTCAGAACCTTTGTTTGTTTATCACTCATTTTTATGGCCGGCTTAGCCCGCCCCGAGGGCAGGACTGGCGCAGCATGTGGTGCCGGGGATCGAACTGCAGTCCCTGAAGCTGCCCAAGCTTTCCCAAGCAGGGCTTTAGACCACTGAGCCATCCCGCCGGGCCCCATCCTAGTTGTTTTTAAGAGATCTTTTTTTTTTTTTCTTGTTTCAGAACCTTTATTTGTTCACTCATTTTTATGGCCGGCTCAGCCCGCCCCAAGGGCAGGGCTGGCGCAGCATGTGGTGCCGGGGATCGAACCGCGGTCCCTGAAGCCGCCCAAGCTTCCCCAAGCAGGCGCTTTAGACCACTGAGCTATCCTGCCTGGCCCCTTTAAGAGATCTTTTATTACCTTTTAACAAGCTGCAACTGTGTAACTGTGTCTTCAAGATCTGAAACTCTATCTTCACTTTTGTTAATATGGTTTTGCCAGCTTTGATTCAGATTTTATTTTCTTGTATATCTGTTCGAATCTGTTTCATGCAATCTATGCCTTTCCCATATTGCTCAGTCAGGGATTCTGTCATTTTTCTATTCCCTGCTAATTTTTTATCAATATCTTTTTTAGTAGCATTTAAGTTTTTTTATTATAGTTATCATTTCTTTCTCTACTTCAGAGATTGTTTCTACTCTGATCTCCTCTCTACCTTTCTGTATTTGTTCCTCTACTTTAGATGCTATTAGTTTAGGGATGTCTTCTTCGGCTTTGGAGGTTATTTCTGGTCTGACTTACGCTATACCTTTCTGCAGTTGTTTTTCCACTTCACATTCTATTAATTCATGAATTTCCTTTTTTACTTCAGATGTTATCTTTGATCTGAGTTCCTCCATACACTTCTGCACTTACCTGGCTACCCCAGATGCTACCAATTCAGAGATTTTGACCACATGATTGCCATTTTCTTCCATGGTAGTGTCTCCTGTATTTTTTCCGCGTGGACTTGGGACCTGAGATTGGATCTTGCACCTTCTCTTTGTCATTTTGTATGAACTCTGCACGTTGGTGAAGTTATGGTGTTAGAGCCTAATGAAATTTGGGTTTGGAGCCACCAGTCTTGATCCTTTACAGATATGCCTGGTTGGGTCTAACTGCTATATTCAGCTTTTCCTGCTGCAACTGGGTGCAGGCCTTGAATGTCCACATGGGTGGGCAGGGGCCAGGTTCCTGTGGATGTTGGTGTAGGGCCTTACGCTGATGGACA
>PVJA010037263.1:0-20491 GCA_004027025.1 Myocastor coypus
AGGAGGAGGAGGGGGAGGGGGAGGGGGAGGAGGAGGAGGACCACAAGTATATAGCAGGTGCAATTAAAAAGCTACAATGAGGGCCGGTGAGATAACTCAGCTGTTTAAAGCACTGGTTTAGGTAAGTTTAGGCAAACGCACAGGTACCTCGGTTAGATCCCCAGCACCACATGCTGTGCCAGCCCCACACCCAGATTGGGCTAAGCGAGCCACAAAAAAAAAGAAAGAAAAATTACAATGAGTGTTTACATTAAAATTTTAAAATGTAGGCCGGGCATGGTGGCACATGCCTATAATCCCAGCACTTGGGAGGCTGAGGCAGGAGGATCAGGGTGAGTTCAAAATCAGCCTGGGCTACAAAAGTGAGTTCAAGGCCAGCCTGAACTGCATAGCGAGACCCTGTCTCAAAAAGACAAAAAAAATTTTTTTAATGTATTATAGTACATTGATCACATACATGCACACAAGTTCAGTTAGGCCACAGTTCTTCACATTCTGATGCAATTTGGGGAATCCTCTTTCTGTTTTTTTTTTTCAGCACCAGGGTTCAAACTCATGTCCTGCCATTTGCCAGGCAGCCACTTGTGCCATGAAGCTATCTCCCCAGCCCCCAGGAATCCTCTTTCATGAGTGTCTCTCCTCAGCCCATAACTGAGGATCGAATTCAGGACCTTGTACCTACCAGGCAAGCACTTGTACCCCTAAGCTATCTCCCCAGCCCCTCATGAGTGTCTCTAGCTCCCCTGTCCTGGGGGCCTCCATATACTAATTGATTCAACCTTTCAGTGTCGTAATGAGGACAGGCCAGAAGTCGCAGGATGCCGGATGGGGACACCATGATGTTTTCACAAACTCACCTTTCTTTTGGGTAGCATGAGGTATCAGTATTCGCCATATTTTTTCATCTGACCTCCAGAACTTTAGAAAGTGACAGGAAAGACAGGATAGGGCTGGGGAGATAGCTTTGCGGTCTAAGCGCCTGCCTAGCAAGCACAAGGTTGTGAGTTTGGCCCCCAGTACCACATGTCATGTAGACCCATGAACCCCAGGCACGCCAATTCCACCACTGAAACCTGGCATGGTAATCCTAAAGCCGGGGAAGCAGAGACAGCAGGATCACTGTGTAGCGAGACCTTGTACCAAGTAAACAAAAGATTTAAAAACATTTTTTCAAAGAAAGAATAAGTGTGACTGAAGTTAAAAGGAGTATTTTGAAGGGGTTAATGGTAATATGTCTTTTGCTGTAATAATTTTAAAGAAAACGTAAACACCCACTGTATTATTTGATCTTGCCATTTATGTGCATGTTACCAAAATCTTTTTGAACTAAATGGTAGGACGTGGGTCATTTTTCTTAACTTTTATTACTCATCCTGATTTTCCACGTGGCTAAAATAACCACATACTATTTCTGCGATTGGAATGAAGAACTACCAAATAACTTTTTTTTTTTCTTTTTTTTTTTTTTTTGTCTTTTGGAGACAGGGTCACACTATGCAGTTCAGGCTGGCCTTGAGCTCACTTTTATAGCCCAGGCTGGTCTCGAATTCTCACCAATCCTCCTGCCTCAGCCTCCCGAGTGCTGGGATTACAGGCGTGAGCCACCACACCCGGCTCCAAATAACTTTATTTTGTTGTTCTAGGGAAGAAAATGTCAAGCTGAAAGGGTTATTATTAACTGGAGAAACGGTAGAGGAAGGGGAAAAACTCCCTGCGAGTGAGACGAATGATAACGCACTAACAATAATATAAAGGCCAAGGATGGTATCAGCTGCCAGCGTCACAGGCTCGCTGGGCACCGCCGGCGATCCATTTTCACGATCTATTTAATTTACCCAAGCTTTAAAAGCTTTGCCCCGCAGAGTTGCGGGTGCCATGCTGGGGTCCACCGCCCCTCCTCGGCTTCCCTCTCACCTGGGTCAGGGAGGGGCGCTCTAGGCTGCCGCAGACAGACGTGAGAACTAAGTTAGCATCTTGTACGTCACACACTCAACACCACGCCCTCTCGGTTGTTAAATCACATTAGGAAAGACTAAAGCTCAAATTTCAACTCATGGTTTTTGTCTCTGAGATGGATAAAAATCTAAAACGATATTGATTTAAAGATTTTTGTCTTTTTTTTTTTTTTTGGCAAGACCGGGGCTTGAACTCACGAGCCTGCACTTGCCAGGCAGGCACTTGTGCCACCGAGCTATCTCACTGCCCCTCCCCCTCCTTTTTTTTTCTTTTTGTGATATTGGGGTTGAACTCATGATTCTGCGCTTGCCAGGCAAACACTTATTCTACTGAGCTACCTCCCCGGGCCAATTTTTGTCATTTTCTATTGAACAAATAGATATCGTCTAATGCATTAGCTATTCCTAGTTACTCGCAAACATATTTCACAGTAGCTGTAACTTTCGGAATGAGAGCCCTCTCAGAGACAATGGTAGGCAACAGCGCCACCGTGTGGTACTTTGGGACATGGCGCCTCTTCATAATTGCAGTTTTGTTTTTTGTTTTCCAGGCTTACATTTTAAATGCTGTAAGTAACCGTAGTGGCCGCTGGGAGGAGATCTTTCAATTCCTGAGGGTAGAAACTAGCATCAGGCAGATTAGACCTTCCACAGCGGAAAGGCAGGCATCACTGTGGACAAAGAAGCGCGAGCTGGCTTGGGGGAGAATCTCAGAACAGTGACGCTGGACACGCTGAGCTGGAGACCATTCTGCTGTCGCCCCAGTGCAGATGTCACATGGGCAGGAACTGTGAAGTTATAAAACATTGCAGTCACTGAAGACACTGACTGCATAAAGTTACTATGAGGACAGTAATGATTAGGAAACACTCAGACAAGACCAGGCGTGGTGGCGCGCGCCTGTAATCCCAGCACTTGGTAGGCTGAGGCAGGAGGATCAGTGCAAGTTTGAGACCAGCCTGGGCCACAAAAAGTAAGTTTGAGGCCAGCCTGAACCGCATAGTGAGACCCTGTCTCGAAAAGACGAAAAAACAAACAAAAAAAAAAAGCAAGAAGGAAGGAAAGCAATGGAGGGAGGAAAGAAAGAAAGAGAAAGAAAGAGAGAGAGAGAGAAAGAAAGAAAGAAAGAAAGAAAGAAAGAAAGAAAGAAAGAAAGACACTCAGACAAGTGATAAAATCCTTCTGGCTTCAGTGTGTGCTTTTCCAAATTTCTAGCCACAAACCAGAGTCCTGTGATGCTGGCTAGACCTTGAGGACGTCTAGGCCTGGTCTCTGGGCGCCTGTGCTTCGCCTTTCACTAAAGGTGGACAAGGCCCATCGCAAGAGCCCCCTCTTGGTTCTCAGGTCCTGGCCATGCCTGGGTTCGGTGCAGTGGCCGACAGCTGTGGGATCTGTCTGTCTGTTTACGACCAGGGATGACAGAGGGACTGAGAGTTTGTGAGAGCGTGGAAAGAGGTCAGGCGCTGACGCATGCTCTCAACAGGTAATGAGGCTCTGCCCTGCGCCTGGCCGGTGGCTGCCATCACCACCAGTGGTTCAGAAAACACTTAGAGCTCCATGCTGAGCAGTATTGCGTAGGGCACAGACTCTGGAGCCAGATTGCTTGGGTTGGGAGCCCAGCTCTGCCGTGACCTGCTGTGCAGTCCAAAACAATGCATTCAACCTCACTGAGAAGCTTCAGTGCCCTTAGGGATAAAAATGGAGATTAAAAAAAAGAATCATACACACCTCCTAACATAGTCATAAAGATTAAGTGAGCTAGGACAGAGGATATAGCTCAGCAGCATAAGCGCCTGTCAAGCACAAGGTCCCAAGTTCGATCCCCAGTGCCAAAAAATTAAAATTAAAAAAAATAAGTGAGCTAATAAACATGTTACACCAAGAACAGGGCCTGGGGCACAGTGAGCCCTCCATAAACCTTTACTAATAAGGAAACAGGTTCAGAGGTTACTGAATGGAGTCCACACTAATAAATAGCACAATCTCACACCCAGACACACACACCTGCTTGGACCCTCCTACAGATTGTGCTTTTCCCCCAGAATTCGTGTGACGAGAATATAGTCCGCAAACTTACATAGTAACGGTATTTGGAGGTGAGGCCTTTGGTAAAACGTAAAAATTAATATGATGTAGAGAGAAACTAGAGCAGCAGGACATTTGGGATCCGATTGAACAGATTAATGCATCCATCCATTAATGCATTGTTAGGGGATGACTTTATTGCAGAAGGCAGCTCTCAGGCCAGGGAGATAGCTCAGTAGAGTGTTTATCTGGCAAGTGCAAGGGTCTGAGTTCAATCCCCAAGTCTGCAATAAATAAATAAACAAGGGATTTGGGGCAGGGGAGATAGCTCAGTGGAATAAGTGCTTGCCTGGCAAACACAAGGTCCTGAGTTCAATCCCTGGTACCACCAAAAAAAAAAAAAAAAAAAGGGAGTTGTCTGTGGTACAATGCTCTTTCTCCACGTGAAACCCAGTGTTGCCCCGGGGTCCTACAGCACCCCTACCAGCCCTACGAAGTGACTGGATGTGATCCCCTGCTCTTGAACTTTGAGCCTGAAGAAATATGAGCCAGGTAAACTTTTTTTTTTTTTTTCTTTCTTTCTTGTTTCAGAACTTTTGTTTGTTTATTTATTTCTATGGCCAGCTCAGCCTGCCCCGAGGGCAGGGCTGGCACAGCATGTGGTGCCGGGGATTGAACCTCGGTCCCTGCAGCCGGCTAAGCTTCCCTAAGCAGGCGCTTTAGACCACTGAGCCATCCTGCCAGGCCCCTTTTATTCTTTATAAATTACTCAGTCTGTAATATTCAGTTATAGTTGCAGAAAACAGACTAAAACAAAGTCCACTTCCTCAGAGACCATTGGTCAAGACAAATTTTCTTATGAGTCTCCTAGCGTTCATGGGCTTTGCCTTCACAAAGGAGATTTGTAGGGTTGGGCGTGAATAAATGCAAAACATGACATGTTTAGACCCCTCTGTGAGCATGTTGAGCTGAGCCTAGCTCTTCGCACAGCAGCCCCAGTAAAACTTCAGTGAAAACCTAGCGCTTGGTTCTAGGAATAACCTGCTACCTTCTTTTAGAACTGCGGTTTGGGCTGTGGAAATAGCTCTGTGGTGTAAGCACCTGCCTGGCCAGTGCAAGGACCAGAATTCAGTGGCTTGTACTGCATGCCATGCCAGCCCCAAAATCCCTGGGCACACAGATCCTGCCACCAAAACTGAGTGTAGTGGCACACGACGATAATCCCAGTACTGGGAAGGAGGCTGAGACAGGAGGATCCCTCCTACTCTGAGCTGCATGTGATATCTTATACCAAATAAACAAATAAACAATTTTAACGCGGTGGCTCAGACCCAGGAGGCAACTGTTCTCTTGGGTGTTGGAGCCAGGACCCCAGACTCAGCAGCCTCTGCTCAAGGTGGTGTTGAGGGGACCCACTCTGCTAGGCCCAGAGCGACTTCCCCCGAAGCAGCCTGACCTCCAGAATTCACCTACAGTTGAGATCGTCCTCCAGGTGTGACGGGCGCAGCGGATTCCTTGCACACCTTCACCATAACCCCGAAGGGCACACCCACAGCCCAGCACCCCCTTCTGCCCCTGCCCTGCCCTGCCCACCCCACTGAGAATACCTGGGCTCAGCTCCTGCCCGGGCCTGGCACGGACCCCCAGGGCAGTGGGGGCCGTGCTCTTCCGAGTCCCCAGTGGCAGTGGAAAAAGAGGCGCCTCGCTCTCACAGCTAAGGACCAATTTCCCGCAGGCCCTGAGGCTCCAGATGGGAGCAGAACAAAACCGGGGCGTGGCCCAGCGACCTGGACGCTCCCGGCCCTCTTCACCTTTCCGCTCTTCTTTCCATCCCTTCCCTCCCCTCCCCTCCTTCCTTCCTCCTTCCTCTCTTTCTAGTGCACCCTTTTGCTCGCTGGGACCCTCCAGGGACGAACCCCAACACACAGCCAAGCAAGCGCCACTGCAGGCCTCGCCTGTCACCTGCACCTACGCAACAGAGCATTGATTCCCAGTGCTCACCCGCTCGCGGGGGTCCTCGGCGTGGAGGCTTGGACGCGCCCAGGGGTGACCCTTTTGAGCTCCTGCTGAAAGTTGGATGTTCCCGTGCCTATTAATAGCTCCCCCGTCCCCCGACCCCCTCAATCTTCACCCCAGTGAGTCGGACAGTGGGGCCACCCCTCTCCTCCCCTCCCCCCGGCTCCTTGGGGACGTACAAAGCCAGGGGCCGAGATGGCTCTGCTGTGCTGTCCTGGTTTGTGGCCTTTGTCTCCACCTCACCTGCCTGGTCCTGTCCCTGCTGTAGCTCTTTTTTTTTTTTTTTTTTTTTTTTTTTTTTTTTTTTTTTTGGTGGGACCAGGGTTCGAACTCACGACCTTGCACTTGCCCAGCAGGCACTTGTGCCTCGGAGCTATCTCCCCAGCCCCTGTAGCTCTTTTTTAAAAAAGAAAAAAAAGAGAAAAAAAAACTTTATTTACGTTATGGCCAGCTTAGCCTACCCTGAGGTGGGGCTGGCACAGCATGTGGTGCCGGGGACTGAACCTCATTCCCTGTGGCTGCCTAAGCTTGCCTAAGCAGGTGCTTTAGACCACTGAGCCATCTTGCCGGCCCCCGTAGTGCTCTTTTGTGCCTGGGCCACCAGGCTACTGCAGGGGTGTGGGTGAGGGGGAAAGGAACGAAGGAAAGACCATCATAGCAAGCGAGGGTTCCTCGAAGCCCTCCATGCCGCCACCTGGACCCTTCCTGGTCTTGGGCAATGAAAACTGCGGTCCCGAGTCTCCAGCTCCCCAGGTCGGTGGTGGGGGAAGGGCCGAATCCGCATCCTGCTTCCGTCCTTTATCTAACCTGACGCCCAGAAAGCACTGGACCCTGAATGTAATCATACCTCAAGTATTACCTGAAATGAGGATTTGAACTTAAAATAGAAACTAAGCCTCTAGACAGAGGACAAGGAACACACTGGAAGAGGCTGTCCTGGGCCCGGCGGCCTCCACAACAGCCGCCAGAGGCCCCTCCAGACCCAAGCACACCCAGTCAGGAGGGCTTCTCTGGGTCTCTCAGCGCTGAAGAAACAGAGAACAGACCAATGGATGTACCAACGAGGCTGAGGAAAAGCCATCTTGGGACCTTGTGATTCCTGAGAAATTTCTTGGTCGGCATTCCTGAAGCCAGGCCACCAAGAGGAACCTCCCCAGCATCAGTCTGATGCCTGACAATGTCTGACTGTGCCAACCGAACCTCCTGGGAACTCCACCTTGTGCCTGGAAGCATGCCCAGCTCAACCAGTGAGCTCCCACTGCCCTTGAAGACCTGGGTCCCCAGTTCCACGCTCTGGGAAACCTACGCTAGCCTGAAGGCTCTGGGGAAGCTTCCTCTCTAGGCTGCCCCAGGGCTGGCCCACTGAGCACCCACGGCTCAGCCTGGCCTCTTGCTCCCTCCCCTTGCCCATGGTCTTTGAGGGCAGGAACTGGCCTTCTTCATAACTGCCTGGCGTGATTCCTGATGATTCCTTTGAAAGGCAAGAGAGACAGACGTGCCCGGTGTGGTGGCGCAGGCCTGTAATCCCAGCACTTGAGAAGTTCGAGACCAGCCTGGGCTACAAAAGTGAGCTCAAGGCCAGCTTCAGCTGCATAGCGAGACCCTGTCTCAGAGAGAGAGAGAGAGAGAGAGAACTGTTGGGGACCACCAGTTCACCATTTCTAGTTTTACAGTTTTACATATTGCTCTACAGGATGAATGGGGGCTTGGGATTATTGGTGTCATCCTTGTGAGATTTTCTCATGATTCCACTGGGGTGGCCATCCTGTCCCGCTTACTACAACTAAGGCTAAAGCTATTAGCTGTAGAGATGCTCCAGGGTAAGGTCCTCATTAGCTTAAAATCACCACCACCTTCTGAATCATCCAATATTCCCTCCAATTTAAAAAAAAAAAAACTTTATGGGCCAGTGAGATGGCTCAGCGGTCTAAAGCGCCTGCCTAGGAAAGTTTAGGCAACCGCAGGGACTATGGTTCAATCCTCGGCATCACATGCTGCTCGAGCCCCACCTCCAGGGCAGGCTGAGCCAGACATAAAACAAATAAATAAGGTTTAAAAATATATAATTAAATTATTATTTTTTATGGCCAGCTCAGCCTGCCCTGGGGGTGGGCCTGGCATAGAACATGGTGCCAGGGATCAAACTACGGTCCCTGCAGTTACGTAAGCAGGTGCTTTAGACGGCTGAGCTATCTCACTGACCCAAATTCCCTCCAATTTTTGTGTGCACCCCAAGAAATAGTGGTGGGCTTGGAGTGGCATGACCTTTGCGCATCCTGAGACACTGACCTCCCAGCCTCCACTTTTATAAATTACTAAATGTGCTTCTGTTTTCTCTCCATCCTTTACCCCTTAAACAGGTAGCTGGGGATCATCACCAGGTCCTCCACAGATAATAAATCTGACACTTAACTTTTGATCATTCAACCCTTGAGGAAGAGCATAAGGTGAGATGATCTGCTTAGGTCATTTTGATAAGTGTCTGCTGTAGTTTGAGCCTGGCTTGTCCCCGTCAGAACTCATGCAGGGCCAGGTACTTGCTGCTGCGTCACTGGGAGGTGGGGGCCAGTGGAAGACTGATTTTTGGCCACTGGGCGGAGTCTTCCGCTTGGGAATGAGTTCGCCCTCTCTGGCTCCATGGCGCCTCAAGAGGAGGCTGTTATGAAGCTAACAGCGTTCCACGGCTCTGTCTTGCCCACGTCCTTCACAAGCCTCCTCGCTCTGCCACTCCCTGGCTTGTGCACCAGTGAGTTAAGTAAACCTGTCTTCGTGCATCATCAGCCAAGCGCTCTACCGCAGCACAGGAAGCTGAGGAAGACAGAAGCACAGCTGCAGGTGCTGCCCCAGGCTGAGAGCACAGACCCCAGGGCACAGGGGTCTCAGGCTGCCTCTGCTAGTGCAGTAGGGCACGCCCCCGAAGGTAGCACCACACCTCAGGCTGTCTCTCCTTCCTCTCCTGGTATGTTTAAATTGCAGGCAGCTGAGACAGCTGCATCAGCTCCCCAGAAAATATGGGTGGTCATGATTTGCCTCCCATGGCCAGGAAACCCCTTGAAAGCCTGGAATTGTCTCCTTAGACTGCAGATGTCAAGCGTCTGCCACCAGCTGGGGCCTTCTGCCTTAAGCACGGTTGTACTACAACCCTCCTGGGTTGTAGGAGACTGTCTCTCCCCTGGGAGAGACACCCGATCACCACCAGGCTCCTAGGGCTCCAGCTGCATCCTGAACCAAATCCCTTAGCAGTAGACACTCAGTTTTCTCACCTGAAAAATAGGAATTCCATCTAAGAAATGTCAACTAAATGTCCACGGAGTACAGCAGGCAGAGTTAGGACCTCAGGATCTAGGCGCAAAGATAGGACGTGGCCTCCACCTCAAAACTGTCATGTCAAAAGGAAGAGAGAGGAAATGGGCATAGAATTAAACAGATCTAGAAGTGAGAACATAAATAGCGATCTGCCTACCTTATATGAAATGCTGCCCAGAATCAACTGTGAGCAAGGATACTTACTATTTTTAAATGTAGGGGTCTATTGGTCTCGATGCAATAGGTTCTACCCGGGGAGAAACAAGAATGAGGCTAGACTAGAAGATAACACCTAGGCTAGGTGGTTGCTGGTCGGCCTTTCCCAGCGAGTAACAAGGGACACGAGGTTGCCTAGCGACCAACAGTTGACCTTAACCGACAGGATGTTTATCTGGGGACGGAGGCAGCTTGTTTGCTTCAGGCACTGAGGCCTGGTCCCACCTACACACATTTGATCAATTTTCTAGCTTCCGAAGCTCCCAATACTTGGGACTGGCAAAATAGTTCAGCAGTCTAAAGCACTTGCTTAGACAAGCTTAGAGGGGAGCAGGGCGTGGTGGCTCACGCCTGTAATCCCAGCCCTCGGGAGGCTGGGGCAGGAGGATTGGTGTGAGTTTGAAACCAGCCTGGGCTGCAAAAGTGAGTTCAGGGCCAGCCTGAACTGCATAGCCAGACCCTGTCTCAAAACAAAAAAAAAAAAAAAAAGACAAGCTTAGGCAACTGGAAAGACCGTGCTTCACCCCACCCCCTAGGCAGGCCGAGCCGGCAATAATAATAATAATAAATAGTAATAGTAATAATATTGAAGCTCCTAACACTTAAAGTACTGTGTCAATATATAAGGATTGAAAAATATGAGTATCTTGAAACACCATAACAAAAGACACACGCCAATAACGTCCTAAGAACATCCCTGTGACACACCCAGGCATTCTTATCACTTTCCTTAAGCAGTTTTTTGTTTTGTTTTGTTTTGCTTTGTTTTTTGTCTCTTTTTTGCTAAAGAATTTTTTATTTTTATTTATTTTTTTCCTTGTTTCAGAACTTTTATTTATTTATTTTTATGGCCAGCTCAGCCTGCCCTGAGGGCAGGGCTGGCGCAGCATGTGGTGCCGGGGCTCAAACCGTGGTCCCTGCAGTCGCCCAAGCCTTCCTAAGCAAGTGCTTTAGACCACTGAGCCATCCTGTCGGGCCCTGCCTAAGCTTTCCTAAGCATGCGCTTTAGACCACTGAGCCATCCTGCCAGGCCCCTGTTTCTTTTGTCTTTTTGAGACAGGGTCTCGCTATACACTTCAGGCTGGCCCTGAACTCACTTTTGTAGTCCACGCTGGTCTCGAACTCACACCAACCCTCCTGCCTCAGCCTCCGAAGTACTGGTATTATGGGCATGTGCCACCATGCCCAGCTCTTCCTTTTTGTGTGTGTGTGGTATTGGGGATAGAACTCAGGACCTTACACTTGCCAGGCAGGCACTTGGGCCACTGAGCTATCTCCCTAGCCCACCCTGCTCTTCCTTAAGTGGTTCTGAAGTCTTCTTCTGTGAGCATCTTTGGTGGCGCTGTCCTGGCTGCCTCTGTGTCCTGAATCTATCTGAAGCATTTACCTTTCAAGGTCATTTTGACTTTAGGGAAGAATGAGAAAGTGTACAGCACCAGACCTGTGAGGAAAACGAGTAAGAACCCTCAGTAGTACTCGGCCGAGCCGCCTTTCCACTGGGTACACACAGCGGCAGCACCCCCGTGTTTTCCATCACGCCTTATAAAGACACTCATGAGGGAGGACTTCCAGAATGGCTTGGGCAGTGGCTATGATGATGGATAAGTGTACCCAGGGCAGGAGGTAGTAGTTCAAGGGGCATTAATGGCATTGCATCTTGTACGGTGATAAATGTTTAAAACTTACACATATATTTTGATCATCCATTATAAAGCAAATACTATGTTATCTGACCTCTGTGGGAGAAACAGAATTGAACTGTGTCCCAAGTTGCCCTTCTTTTTCACGGATGGCTCCCAGAGCCAAGCCCACCCGGGAACAGATGTGCCCCCTTCACCTTGGCTGGCACATGAAGCAGCTACAGTGCCCTGACTCAGGCTGGGCCCCCTGGAGGCCCTGCTCTGGCTTTAGAATGGGGCTGAAGGGGACACGGCCTCAGCCTTACAAACGCAGTAGCCCAGAGAGGTGTTTTCTGGAAGGAGTGACTTAATCAATGCAAACTTCTGCAGGAGGAGGGAGTGAGGGGACAGATTCGGGGAAAGAGGCAGGTGGCAGAGGCTTCCTGGCATTCTAGCCGGCTTATATGAGTCCCTGCTAGTTGGAACCAGTAACCTACAGCGTGCTCAGGACAGCTAGGGTGGGCTTCAGTTCCGGTTTTCTTTTCTTTTTTAAAATCAGCGTACGTTTGTGATAGGTGATAGTTACATTTGTTTGGGGGAATTTGTGCCTATAGAATGTCTTGATTGTATTCAATCCCTTTACTGTATGGCTTCCATCATTTGTAACAGAAAGACTTATAATCAAACTGTTAAACCGGGTATGGTGGTGCTTATCTGTACTTCCAGCACTCTAGGAAGCTGAGGCAGGGAGGCCACAAGTTCAAGCCCAGCCTGGGCAAGAGACTGTCTCAAAAATAAGAAAAGAAAAACAAAATGGACTAGGAACGTAGCTCACTGCAAGGGCTACGGGCTTCGTTCCCAATGAAGCCCATAGCGCGCGTGCGCACACACACACATACACACACACATTTTGCACACGCACAATGTTTCTTTTCATTTTTAATCGTCTTATCTTTGAGACAGGGTCTTGACAAGTTCCAAAATGCCCAGGCAGTGCTCTAACTCATGATCCTCCTGCCTGAACCTTCCACCGTGCTGGGATTACAGGTGTATGCCACCATACCAGGCTCGAATCAGTTATTTTTAACTAAACAGTCTGTGATGGTTTGTGTCTGGTTGTCCCCCCAAAGCCCCATGTAGTAATGGGGTGGATGTTTAGAGTCTGTGATGAACTCATGATCCACTGGGATTATGGGTGCAAGTACTGCACCCAGCCGGGGCACAGAGCCTGAACGCAACATAGGGGACACAGACCGGCTTCTCCCTTTTGCTCTTGCTATTCGCCAACCTGCAATGAAAGGCTGCCCTCTGCCTTGTGCCCTTCTGCCTTGGAGCCAGCTGAGTATGGACTGAAACCTCCAGTAACCGTAGGTTAAATAAACCTTTCTTTTCTTTATTTCGAGTGTCAAGTATTTGTCCCAGCAAGGAGAGAAGAGTAACTGAGAAAGAGACGATATATTTCCTGCATATTTTTTTCAGATCGAAGCACATGAAAGAGTTAAGGAAAAGATGGAGGATGAAGAGAGCCATATTGTGTCCCCTACCCAAGCTGACAGTGCCGGCCTCGCTCCTATTTTAAGGCCTTTTCATGGATCTATATTTACCACAAGGTTCTTTTATTTATGGAAGTCTACGCCAGTCCTTCGGCTGGAGGCTGGAGCTTATTTCAGGACCCGCATCTGTGATCTCCACGACGCCCCGTCAGCTCCCTCTGCATCTGTCCTGCCTCCTGCTGAGCACCCATGTTCATGTCCCAAGGGAGGAAAAAACTCAGGACCCAAATTCTGAAGCAGAATGTCAGTGGTACTGAACGAGGTAGATCCACACCGGCAAGCCGGCAAGGACCTGTCGCTCCAGGACCTGGGAGACAGAGGCAGGAGGATCCGTCGAGTGCAGGTGTTCAAGGCCGGCCTGGGGAACATAACAAGACATCTCAAAAAAGTTACCTTATCAATGTTCTTAATGAGCCTTATGAATTCTTTTTAACCAATAGATTCCCTCACAATGCGCTCCACGTGCCATAGAAGTTGCCTCCCACAGTAAAATTCACAGAATCCCAGGAGGCCAATGCCATGGAGCTAATAGCAGATCGTGACTCTCACAACAGCTGAGCTCTTCCCACTGTTCCACGCCTCCCTGCCATGGTCTTCTTTAAATACGGCCAGGCCTGGTGGCCCATGCCTAGAATCTCAGCCCTCTGGAGGCTGAGGCAGGAGGAGTGCTACTGGTTTGAAGCCAGCCTCACCTGCACAGTTAGTTCAGGGGTAGTTTGAACTATAAAGACTCTGTTTCAAAAAAAGCTAATTAAGTAACTGAATAAATAAGTTGTGGTGGCACACACTTATAATCTCAGCACTTGGGAAGCTGAGGCAGGAGGATCATTGTGAGTTCAAGACCACCCTGGGCCACAAAAGTGAGCTCAAGGCCAGCCTGAACTGCACAGTAAGACCCTGCCTTAAAAAGACAAATAAATAAATAAATGAGTTTCCTTATCTCCCTACATAATTTTAGGAAGCATATAATATTTAACCAAATATCTGGATGCAGAAACACAGAAATATCTGTCTCTACTAACATTAAAACTCTACGAATTTTAGGGCTGGGGAGATAGCTTCATGGCGCAACTGCCTGCCTGGCAAGTGCAAGACTGTGATTTCAAACCCTGGTCCTGCCAAAAAAAAAAAGCAGCTATCAAAAATCTAGGAACTTTGGGGCTGGGGAAATAACTCAGTAGGATAAGTGCTTGCCTGACAAGCCTAAGGGCCTGAGTTGAATCCCCCATCCCACAAAAAAAAAAGAAAAAAAAAAAAAATCTACAAATTTTGTAGTGCATGCATACACCACCAGGGACACAGAGGGCACACAACACTGTTCAACACACATCCAAATGTCTGCTACCTGTGGCATAAACAAAGGCACACGCCACATGGCTTGTAACTCTTCCAGCAACTCGGCTGCATGATTCAGAACTACGTCAGTGAGAGGAAATGACAAGGAAATCGACCGGGAGATGTGCTTCGAGGCAAGGAGTCAAGAGCCGCTCGGCAAGCTTTTTGGGGAATGCCCGGTCTCCAACTTTCACAGGCACCAGAATCTTCTCCTCCTAGGGCTGGCGAGAGTTGAAATCACTGGGTCGCAGCATTTCTGATTCATGGAACTGCAGATTTCATTGCTAGCCAGTGCCGGGCGGTGCTGCTGGCCCAGGATCCACTTCGGGACCAGGTAGCGTCCAAGAATCACTAGGGAGAGCAGCGTTAGCCTAACTGAGGGCACAGCAAGGCTGCCCTTCTTTCTCATGTCCTAGAGAACACTTGAGTCCACTGTCTTGGCTGCCCAGGGGCTACCTCGGCCGCAGTGCTGCGTCCTTCCCATGCTTCCTGCTCCTGCCTTGTGGTGAAGAAACAAAGGCTCCCTGAGCGACGCCTCACTGCCTGGGCTGCTGGCCTTCAAACAGCCTCCCAGAGACTCTGCGTCACACTTCACACCCAGGTGGCGGCATCCTCCGGCACCAGCCTGCTAGGCATGGGATGCGCTGGAGCTGGAGGTTGAGCAAAGCGCCTGCCCTGCCACTCTCCCACGGAAGCACCTGCCATCGCCGCCCCAGAGGTCACGACTGAATGCGAGGACACTGCACGGCCCTGTGCTTGCTGCGCTGCCCCTGGCCTTCCACTTTATACCAACTGTTGCTCTATGCAAATGACACAGATGAGCTCCCTGAGGCCCTCTCACAACCATCTATGGCAGCACTTGGTAAACTGGGGACTTGTGCCCTGGTCCTTGCCCTGCACAGCTCACACTCCCTCCCAGAGAAGAGCCAGAGTGTGGGGCACAGAGAGGTCATTTTGCCTCGCCTTTGTAGCAGGCCGGCACTTCAGCCTCCAGAAGGTACTGCGTGGCACAGCACCGTGCATGCCTGGGCTCCTGAAGCTTCATACGTAGATGGCTGCTGCCCCAAAGCTCACACGGAGCACTGCGCGAGTAGCTCCGGAGAAGGCTCTAACTTTAACGCCGCTTGTGTCAGCCAGCTGGGAACTCCCAAGAGAGACGGCGTCTGGGTATCATCAGCTCAACCTTATTCATTTGGGGTCATCAGCTCCCCCCAGTTAATATTCCTCTGCCCTCTTTCCAAGTCAACTGCATATAAGAGAGGAGACCAACCTTTGCCAGGAAACTTTCCTGTGTTTCATTTGTCTGAGACACTGAGCCACCACGTACTCTAACTTTTGTAACCCAAAAGCCAGCTCACACAATTCTTACAAGGCAGGGTCTGCTCCCGTGGTCCTGGGCTGTTTCATCCTGGACACTGGTATTGTATGTTATATGTCGGTGCCAAAAGAAGCGACGAGAAGACCCGATGACGGCAGCTCCGGGACTCACCGAGATTCAGCCCTTAGTGAGCCGAGAGCCCCAAAAGCAACTCAGCTTTATTCCGGGTAGTGAGCGTGACCTCGTGCGTCATCATTAAAGTAAAGGAGGACCACGTGCTCAATCAGGAACATGACCATGATCTTCATTAATCTCCATCCTTTCTCCATCATCACACACAGGGGTCAACCATCAGCATTCCAAGCCAGGGAGAAAGCAACAAACCGAGGAGTCCACAGGTGAAGCTGCTGTCCATCACCTGGAGTCCCAGCTTTTCAGCAACAGATCACAGCTGTCCCTGGGCCCCATTCTTTCCACTCTGTTTCTTGAAATGTCAGTTAGGCTACACAGTGGTTTCTGCAGATGCCTCCTCAGTTTCTCTAATGAGGTCATTAAATCTCCACCTTGTCTGGGTCCTTGTGCCCAAGCACTGCCGGTGTGACTGTGTTATAATTCAGATGTGCACCGCACTAACTACGGGTAGGGCACTGTGCTAAGCGCCAGAGGCAGCGATGTGATACGGGCATTCCTAAATGCAGGGTACCGAGGCCTCACAGGCTGCGACACCAATCCCAGGACTTCTGCCCCTAAAACAAAGCAGGCATGTGGGAGCGAGGGAAGTGAGAGAGAGCCAGGATAGATAAGAGAGACCAGACCCCCACCAGGAATTTCAGAACTGTCTGTGAGCAAAACCGGAACAGCCTGACACCGTCTATTTATGGACAGCCCCAACAGAGAAACCCTATTAGCCAAAGGTATCAAAATAGATCGGCTTACTAAATATGTAGCCAAACTTCTGGCTCCCACACTCCTATACGTAGAAGCACCCTAAATAATTTTTTTTTTTTCCAGCACACCCCACTGAACAGCTTGATGGCGCTCCTGTGTGGAGAACAAAATAGCTGAGGCGCAGATGGTGAGCGACTGGCCCAGTGCTGCAGAGCAAGGTGGTCGGGGCTCTAGAAACCGGCTCTTGGGAGCTTGCTGGGAACCGCCTCAGATTGCGCAGGAGAGTGGCCTTCGCTGGGCACTGTGCGATGGGACTCCAGCTCGGCAGAGCCACTCAGCAGCAAGCGTGTCGCATTGGCTCAGGGCGCTGCACGCACTGTGGGGCTGGACTGTTCTGGGTGGTTCCGGCTGGTCTCACCGGAGGTCCTTCAGGAGCCTGTAGCCATCTTTGGCAGGTTCACGGGGTGGGCCCAAGCAGGACACTTGCTCTAAGGCGACCTCACTTACAGAACCCTGTGCCACTCTGCTAAGGTTGTTCTGTAACCTGGAGCTGCCCCATGAAGGGGCAGGCGCAGGCCCAGAGCTCTGAGGTGGGTCCTGCAAGGCGGTGGGTAGTAGCCCTCTGCAAGCCCCAGGGAGCCCCAGTGCAGGACCCTCTGCATAACCTTGACCTTTCGGGCCTCCAGAATTCTAAGAACATTCACTGGTTTGAAGCCACTGACTCCGTGGTATTTTGTTATGGCTGCCTGTACAGTCTGACGAAGCCGCTGTGGGCAGGTGTGTGCGCGCCTGCGCAGCAATGGGATGGGTGTCCGCCTCTCTGGGGTCAGGGCTGGGCTACACGCAGCGTGTGGCAACCTCTTCAAAGGTCAAACTGGGTTGCCAAAGCCGCTGCGCAATTTTGCATTCCTGCCAGGGGTGAGCAGGGCTTCCGCCAGCTGCACCCCATTTCGGACACGTGGTGTGATCCATCTTTTCCATTGAAACCCTTCTGGTGCATGAATAGCGGTGGAAGTTTATCGTAGGCTTGATTGTTGGGTCTCCTTTCTTTGGTTCATGTTTGCCGTCCATAATGGTTACATGCCATGTGAGGGTAGGTACAGTTACATACCACATCCAGTCTCCTTCACCTCCTCCTCCTCCTTCTCCCTTTTTTTCCCCACTTTTGGAAAATATGTTTGATTATTATTATTTTTTATTTTTATTATTATTATTATTATTTTTTGGTATTATGGCCGGCTCAGCCTGCCCTAGGGGTGGGGCTGGCGCAGCATGTGGTGCATGGGGATCGAACCGCGGTCCCTTCGGTTGCCTAAGCTTTCCTAAGCAGGCGCTTTAGATCGCTGAACCATCTGGCCAGCCCATGTTTGAGTATAGTGGGAAGTCACAAGAAGTATAGTGATGCCATGCATACATTATTATTATTATTATTATCATTATTATTATTGCTAGCTCAGCCCGTCCTGGAGGTGGGGGCTGGTGCAGCATGTGGTACTAGGGATGGAACCACAGTCCTTGCGGTTGCCTAAGCTTTCCCAAGCAGGTGCTTTAGACCACTGAGCCATCTCGCTGGCCCCACATGGGTATAATACGTACATAGCCAAGACCTCCCATGCACTGTCCTCTTCTCCTCCTCCTCCTGCTCCTCTATGGAGGACCGCCTGAGCAGCTCTCCTTGAAAGAGGAGCAATTGTCTCCATTTTGGCTGAGCCTGACCCTATTCCTCATATTGATACATACAGAGCTGGCTGGGACGTCTCCTTATCCTTTCAACAGGCCTTACGCAGTGTGTATTATCCTAGCTGAGGTGCTGGTGGTAGTCTTTGAAAATGGCACTCGTGTTTCTCCAATAACCCACACGTGCTGCTCTTTAGTGTGAGCTGGGTCAAGACAGGAGGAAGAATCAGTGCTGCACACTGCTGGCTGGGATCGAGCCTCGGGATAGAGGCTGTGACTCCTGAGCCTTGAAGGATTACACACCAGAGCTGAAGCACCAGATTCCCGAAACATCAGATACTATCTCAATAGCATAATGCAAATTACTTCCTCGGCATATCCTCTCTGAATACGGTGGAGGTACATGCAGGCAGCCTGCCTAGCCCAGCACACAGTGCTCCCCTTCTTCCCACAATTCTCAGTCATTCTTCCTCAAGCCACTCCTCCTTTATGACTGAATAAAAGCCAGGCACAGCCCAGGGTCAGTCTCTTGGTTCCGGAAAGCCATCTTTGTAGCTGGACTTAGGGCCCCTGGGTCCCCAGTAGTCATAAGTATGTCTTAGTGCATTTATTTTTGCTGTGGGTTGCACTGAGAGTGGTAGATTGGAATTAACTTGGTGGGATTCCAATGATGTATTTTGGGGATTATAAATACAGACTTGTTGGCCGGAGACGAGAACCAGGAGGGGCCTCCCGCGCGGCTCTTGCTTTCACTCCCGGCCACTCCCCACCCTTCTCCTTCCCACTCGTGGTCCCCTTTCCACTTACAAAAGCTCTGCTTTCATCTTTGCTTTCTTTTTCCCTCCCCTCCCCTTCCTCCCTGTCCTTCCTCCACCTCCTGTGCCCATCCACTTCAAAAGATTCCCTCACTCCCTCTTTATCTATAGCTTTAGTTTTGCTGTCTACACCTATACACATTCTTGTTTGTTTCCCATATAAGAGAAGCCATGTCACAGCTAAGATGTGCATCTGATTTACGTCCCTTCATGTCATGGTCTCAAGTCGCACCCACTTCCCTACAAACCCCTCACATTTATCTGTATGACAGAGCTGTTCTCCATGGTGTATAAACACATTTGGCCATGCACCTGCTGTTGGGCATACAGGCCATGGCCAAGATTTAGCTATTATAAACTGCGTTGCAAGAACTGTGGGTGTGTGTATCCCTGTAATGCGATCACATTAACTTTTGGGGGAAGAATCCTAGGAGGGGAAAAGCTGGGTCCAGTGGAATTTCAGGTTGTAGCTTTTCGAGTTCTAGCCACGCTGATTCCACAATTTGCACTAGTTTACATTTCTACAGCCAGCGTGAAAAGTTCCTTTCCTCCCACAGCCGGAGCAGCATTTGTTAGGGATTGATTTCTTGATGACAGCCATTATTTCTGGAGTGAAAGGTATCTCAATGTTGTTTTAATTTGCACTTCTCTATTATTATTATTATTATTATTATTATATTACTATTTAGGTACTGAATCTTGCTATGTAGCTCAGACTTGTAGTGATCCTCCAGTCTCAGCCTCCGCAGCACTAGCATTACGTGTGGGCCACCAAGCCAGGCTTCAAGGCCTGGGTGGCCTGCCCAGGGCTCTGGGGCTAGTGCAGCATGTAGTACCAGGGATCCAACCTGCGTCCTCGCGCTTGCCAGGCAGGTGCTTAGACTGCTGAGCTATCACCCCAGCCTTGCACTGCTCCAGCGAACAGATATGGAACATCTGATCAGGTATTTTTTGGCTTTGTGCCTGGTTTTTTATCTTGGTGGCCCATTTTGATTGGGCCTCTTAGTTTGAGGGGTCTAATTTTTCTGCGTCCTTTCTGTATTCTAAATCACTGAATATAAGACTTTTCAAGAACAAGGGTTCAAACTGCCACAAAAACTCTACTTACCTGTCACAAACTGCCAACAGGAGGGTTAAACCAGGATGCTCAGCTGCCAGGCAGTTCTAAGGGGACTTGAGAGAGTGGCCCTGTATGGCCACCAGCCTCCACAGCACACATGCCATAGGGTCACTGCTGCGATTCTAGGTATTAGTCCTCTGTCTGAGCCAGCAAAATCTTTTTTTTTCCCCCTTTCTTTCTTTCTTTCTTTCTTTCTTTCTTTCTTTCTTTCTTTCTTTCTTTCTTTCTGTGTGTGTCTGGCTCAGCCTATCCTGAGGGCAGGGCTGGCACCACATGTAGTGTCTGGGATTGAGCCGTGGTCCCTAACTGTGGTCCCTGTGCTTGCTTAAATTTTCCTAAGCAGGCACTTTAACCGCTGAGCTATCCTGCCAGCCCTCTTTTGCCATTCCTTGGATCAACTCTGCACTGTGCTGGTTGTTTCCTTTGCTGCACAGAATATTTTAATTTGTTTTGTTTTGTCTTTTTGAGAGAGTCTCGTTATGCAGTTCAGGCTGGCCTTGAGCTCACTTTTGTAGCCCAGAGTGGTCTCAAAGTCATAACAATCCTCCTGCCTCAGCCTCCCAAGTGCTGGGATTACAGAGGTGCACCACAGATTTTAATTTGATGTGATCCCATTTGCTAATTCCCCCCCCCCCCCGGGGTTTGAAC